>WSYH01008658.1:0-28423 GCA_036426205.1 Ascaphus truei | reverse complement strand
TATGTAGCCATGCATAATAATGACTGCATACATCTTCTCTGTTAGCAGTAAGTCCTGGTACACACAGGCCTGCCCCCAGTAGTAATGGAGGTTTTCCCTCACACCCAAGTGTGGTGCCCTGTGTACGGAAGGGAGTGGCTGTATGCTCTGAGTCCCTGGATAGTGACCTCAGAGATGCGCCTGCCCCCTGGAGTATAAAGGGCACAACACTGACAGTTAGTGTTGTGGTTCGAGGGAGAGAGTAACCTGACGATACCGTTATTGAAGGAACCCTTTTTGTGACCCTAGTGCAGTAACTAGCGGGCACATAGTGATAATTACAGTGTGTTTACGCCACGCTGTGTCCAGGGACCTGGCACAGTGGTGATCTCCCTAGGAGAAAGGGAATCCCACTTCATGATTGAAGGGCGTACCTGGCAAAGGGACATCACGCAGAGATGTGCGGCTAGAGCTGGCAACTGCATGGGGCAGTCTGCTACATCCCTGTATTCAATAAAGATGTCCTTGAGAAAAAGAACCCCACTGTGTGAGTGTGAGATTACTCAACAGTGGATGGCACCAAGAAGGAGTTCCTCACCAGGACCATCTCCCTGCGGAAGCACAGATCCTGATGAGGTGGAGGCGCTGCACATGATGTAAGTTGGACTCGTACCCACTACCTCAGCTACCTGTCCTGATTGACATCCCCTAATAACACCAAGCGGGAGACTCAAGAGTCCTGTTACTTGCAGGTGCACCACCACACACGCCTTGTAATGGGGGACTGGTTAGACTACACGGGCCAATATGAGATTGGGTGGGTCAGGCCAGAGGGAGCACCCGTTACATATATATAAAAAAAAAATGTATTGGCAAAGTGAGCATCAGACGTGTATTTAGAAATGCAGCTACTTTGCTGCTATAATTGAAGTGGAGGTCCCACTTACGCAGAATAACTTGTGGCAGGTTTGTGTTAAGTCTCGGCATTTGATTCCTCTAAAAAAAAAAAACCAGACAAATCTAAGCATTTTAAAAACCATTGTGTATGTCTGATTTTTGCACTTTTAACAGATTTGAGGGTTTAGGATTGAAAGCTTAACTGTAAAGGAAACAATCATAGCATGGAATATATTCAATACCAACAAATCACAGCTAAGTCAGGAGAGTGCAACACCAGCGTCCAAACCGCAGGGTGCCACTCTAGAGAAGTTTCAGAAAATAAGAGAAGTATTTAAAAATTCATCAACAAAAACTGTTCCCCCCCCCCCCCCCCCAAAGAAATCTATCCATCATTTCCCTGAAATACATATACTTTTTCCTTTGGTCTCCAGCACGATAGCAGTAACCCATTGCCCAGTTTGGCTACTAGGTTGATTCTGAGTATCCACAGAACTTTAACAGCCTCTGACTGCCCCAACATACATTGTGTCTCTGGGAATGTCCTTCTTTTTAAATTGGGAGCTCTTTGGGGCAGGGACCTCTCTACTTACTGTGTGTGTTTTTGTTACTGACATTTTTTTTGTTGTTATTTTACAAAAAACAGTATCTGTTAAAAAAAAAAAAAAAAAAAAAGGTAAATAACAACTTGGATTTAACTCATTTTTCTTCAAGGAGACCGTGCACTTTTTAAAGCCACTGGTTTAGCACCTGATTGTATCAGTGATCCCTGGAAGGTATCTTTTTTTGTTTGTATTGTCTCTTGCACATACCTTGATAAAAAGGTAGTAGGTAGAGATAGGATTATCTGCTCATTATCTTCAATGAACGGCATTAGCATGTGTATAAAGTGAGGAGGATACAGCCATTCTGTCTTGTGTTCTCAGCTAAATGGTTAGAACTTTGCTTAATACTTATGAAGTTTGTATAGTTGCATTTTATATACATATATATTCAGGTGTTAACAAGATGGAATGAGGTTAAAAATCTCAATGGAATAATCATGTTTAAATTGAAAATAGCTCTCACGCTCCTTAGGCTGCGGCCACGTTAGCGCTGAGCGCTCAGCGTTTGGCGAGTTTAGTTTTGGCAATTGAAATTGTCCCGCTCACGCGGTGTGCGCTTGCGCACGGGCACGCACGCTCACCCAAGCATGGTGTTTGAGTTAACAAAAAAAATTGACTTTCAAGCGCACTCAACTTGCCCGCAATGCCCCCCCCCCCCCGCACGCTTGCGAAATAGCCAGGACACCCGGCGCTCATGCTTGTTAAATCGGTGATGTCACCGATTTCAAGCATGAGAGCGGTCAGCGCCAGCATTGATGCGGCCTTAGTTATATAAACATTTGTGCGCAACGCCTCCTTTTTATACCACCCTTTTTAACTCTTGCTCTGCGGGGTGGGCAGGCAGTGCATTGCTTTCCTAACCCTTCTAACGTTGCTTTGCATTGATGACAATTTTTGTTTTGCATTTAGAGATCATTTCTTGCCCTTTCCAAACCTGTTTTTGTTTTTCCGGAGATATATACGCTTTTTAAGGAGTAACTGCACAGTGCAGTTTCAAGGTTACCCCAATAACAGCAGACGCTACAGAAATTGCTCAGGCTCAAAATACTAACTTTATATTATATACTTATATATGCTTCTATATGCTTTGGGGGTTGTGGGATTTCTACTTTAAATTGTGCACCCCTATGGAATTGTATTGTCTTTGGGACCCAGTTCTGTATTCTGCGCAAACTGCAAGATCTGGGGGTTGTGTCTTCACACAATCCCTTTTAAAAGAAGAAGAGTTTCACATAGTGGAATATATTGTTAGGGCTTTTGCTACATAAAAACGGCCTCCTTTCTATATGTTACTCTATAGTCTATATGAACTCATATCTTTATTTGTGTCACTCAACTTTTTATTATTATTACGATCATCACTTATTTTTGTAGTGCCAACCTATTCTGCAGCGTGGTACAACGGGTGAACTGTTAGTTAGAAAATAAGAATGGAATAACGCAAACCAATACAATCGGTGTGAAGGTCCTCCTTGCCCGTGAGAGTTTATAATCTACATTCTTTGTAACTTGCTGAAGGCCCACATATGTATGTCCTTCCGATCACTCCACGTCCTGGGCCGCATCAGATTGGGGAACTCAGCCAGACGGAGTAACAACACCTTATAGGCGCCTGCAGTCGAGATGCGCAAATGTCTTCAAATTGGGGGCGCAATTTATTTTTAATGTTGCATACGTGAAGGAGAAAAAAAAAAGTTATATTTTCATTTGCTACTCAAGTTGAACCAATACATCTAAAATGTACCACCTCCTTATGTTGAATTCGGCCTTTATTGTCTCCTGTTAAATCTAAATAGGGTGATGTATTTCTGCTCTAAATCTTAAATTCCCCTAAGAAATGTTGCTGTATTCGGTTTCACAAATGTGGTTCTCGGAGATCTACCTTCAGCGTGTTCCTGCTGAGAGGGCATTTCCTCTGGGTTTCAAAGAAACCATCAAAATATATTAACTATAGAGCAAAGGTTGGCTTGTTTAATGCTTACCATGGAGTACCTGATAATTGTTCTAGACCGCTGCTGTGAACATGCTAATTTCTCCCAAGCAGCTCATTTGCAGCAGCTTGCATGAGAAATACCCATGTATTATTTTATTTAGCTTGCCCCACAGGCTGCTTTAAAGCAATATCCTGATGGGGAAAAAAAATGTGTTGAGCCCAGCGGTGGCCGGCTCCAGTCCTCAAGACCCCCCCCCCCCCCCAACAGGTCAGGTTTTCAGGATGTCCCTCGGCTTCACACAGGTGGTGCAGCTTCGACTGAGCCACTAAATGAGCCACCTGTCTGAAGCGAATCTACCAAAACCACCTGTTGGAACTCTTGAGGACTGGCGTTGCCACCCCCTGCTTTAGCTGTAGTCCCCGCGGCGCTGAGCGCGCTCATGCTTGGTGAGCGTCCAATCATGCAGCGCCGTTTGTCCTTGCATGTACACCGCCGGGGGGGTCATTGCGGTAGTTGACGCGCTGGAAAGTATTCTAAGGCCGACGTGTGTGCCGCGCATTGAGCACACGCTCGCACGTGAGCGGGGACGACATATATATATAAGCAATCGCTAAGCCCCCGTTTCAGCGTCTAGCGGAGACGCAGCCTGCCCAACAGATTACAGCAGTTGCCATTGTGGAAAAAACAGCTTTAAAATTGTTTTTTCTTTGATGTAACCGATTTCAATATCAGCCAGTATATTGTATTATGTTTCAATGGTATTTCTGAGCACCAGCCCATATTCTCCCAAAAATACTAAAGAAAGTACTTACAGATGTGTCAGATCTATCGGTTGTGTGTAAATCCATGTATTACGGACATTGCGCAATGGATAAAACGTTGCACTTTTTCAATCCGGGGTGCTGTTCATTTTTTGGCTTTTAAAATGTGACGGTGCAATCCATGTATATGCCTAAAAACAACCAATTGTATAATGTAACAACTCCCAACGTGGCGTGTTAAACAAAAGATTTTAAAAAAGTTCCCCTACTAGAAGTAAGGTTTGGCAGGTGTTGTGTTATTTGGATTTAATTAACAATTGCAGTTCTCTCTTTTTAAAAAAAAAAAAGTTGTCCTTATCTCTTATACAAGGTAGAGGGGTGGGGGGGAAGGGAGCTCCACCTTGCCGGGCAACTCTTGTTGAGACCACCGTACATCAGATAAATGTAGCTGCCAGAGAGATCAACCCCCCTATCCACAGCGCTGACGGAAACCAACTAACTGTGGCAAGTAACAATATCAAGAACTTCTAATGTGCGACCATACCACTCACCAAGAGTAAACTGTGAGTAATGAGGCTCCAAACCTCGGTATCCCAATAGTCACCACTGACATATTTAATCTGTCAGTCAGAACAGACGGCAGATTCAACCCCCCTCCCAAATAGCATCTCAATCAGATGTTACAAACCAGCTAAGAAACTGATTTTAAAAATCTTGTCAGGTGATGGCATTTTATTCCACTAAACCTTAGTCACCCCGATATACCCTAAAACTGTAATTTACCTTTCAAACTTGACTCAAAGCGCTTGGGGAAAAACAACTTACCTTGCAAAGTTGGACAAAAATTACGTCAAAAGAATTAACCAATGTGTTATCTTTTGTATACGTTTAAAATGGCTTTAGACCTTAACAGAGCTGGGGGAATATGAGATCAACTATTTTAGGGAAAATAGCTTCATTTGATGGTACAGTATGTATATCTATGTACACAGCGTCTTTACCTTAGATATGGAATTATAATTCAATAACGTGCCATCAAGACAAATAGGCAAAGGAAATCCGTGCCCGAGAATGCTAGAATCCAAGGGTAGTTGGGAGAGTTCACCAGACCCTGGTTGAGGGAATAAGTGCGTAGATGCATGGCTTGCCACAGTGGTGCAGAGCGACTGTGGGTGTGGGAACAATTACCAATGATACCTATTGAATTTTCATTTGTAAGAGGTGAGTTTTTAATGTTTTGGTCCTTAAGGTTGGAGAGAAGTTGTTCGGCTTAGACTGATTGTGAGTGAGTTTCCACAGGAGGGTCTGTATGGAAAAGGTTTAAAGGCTGAGAGAGATCTGTAAAGTTGAACGGGTTGAATGCGGAGCAGTTTATGGGTAGAGAGTTCACGAGATGAGCAGGGGTCATGCGAGTCATTAAAATCACTGCCGTTACTTAGAACTCCATGCATTTACATTAGTACCCAACCAAGTAACATTCACCTTAGAGACTTTCGCGGTAACCTACCACTAACGTCACATTAACAGCCTAACCACGAATCCGTGACCTAGAGACATAATTGCACAGGGTTTTAAGAGTTTTTTTGTTTCCGAACCTCTGGAGGATCACTATCAAGATAAATTAGATTAGTAATCTTGCACAATTAGAATTTAATATGGGTTAAATCAATCAACATCTGTCTCTTTTTTCACAACCTCTCTACTATACCCATCTTTAATGTATCATTTTGCTTTTAAATGACAGAAATAAGGGACACTACTCTAGGCAACGATCCTCTACTAATAATAAGTTCCGTTAAGGCGCGTCTACGTACAAACTATACACACACATATGAACATTTGTTTGAGCAATGTGGATGAGAGGTGCAACCCGTGTAACCTGAATATCATTGGGGAGGGCCTTCATCGAGCATTGTTTCGACAACGGATGATTATGATGAGAGATTAGATGATGTAGCAGGGCCGGCCCCGACAGCTTTCCGGCCTTGCTACCTCCCCCTCAAACATACTCAACTCCCCCGCCTCTTTCTCATTCCCCTCTTTCCCTCTCCCCTCCTCTCATTCTCCTCTCGCCCACACTCACTCTTCCCTCTGTCACTCACCCCCTCTTTCTTCCCACCCTTCAATCACATCTCTCCCCCCATTCCTCCAGCTGCCCCATTTCTATCACTCTGCCTCTTTAAAGTCTCCTCTCTCCCTCTTTTACTCTCCACACTCTCTCCCTTTCTTAACTACAACAAACCAACACCCCACCTCCTATCTCGCCCTTCCTCGTCTCATCACCCAATGCCCCCTCCACGGTCACTCAATGACCCCCCTCCTCTCTCTCTCCACCCCTCTACTCTTACCCCTCCTCCCTCTCACTCACTTCCTCCCCCCCCCTCACAACCCCCCCGCCCATCACACACTCAAATTTTGCACACCTTGACACCACCTCAATTGACACCACACTTCCTCCCCTTACCCCCACAGATTTTACCTGTGGTTTAGGCCCCATCCAACTTGGTGATCAGATCTGGGCCTTCTTGCGCTAACTTGCTGAGGGATTGAGGTGAGTCCCAGCGCAGCATCTGTAAGAGCTTAGGCCCGCAGCACACAGAGGCCTGGGCAGCCAGACAACGAGTAATCCCAACCTCTATCACGTGCCAACTTCCAGAGCCGCCAGGCCCCCCACTCCTCCGGACAATAGTCCCCCGCCCCCCCTTGTTGACCCCCCCCTTATAATGATATATATCTATATATCTATTATATAATTTATTTAACTATACATTAGCTCAGTATAAAGTTACATACTTAGGTTTTTTTTGGTTTGTTTTTTAAAACCTCAGCACCAGTTGGTTTTTGCTTTACAATCTGTTCAGCCTCATCGTCTAACTGACTACAAGTGTACAATTTTATTTTTCTTTTCTACGCAATACAAACCACCAATTTTTAAAAAAAAAAAAAAACATCCCCCCCCGCTTTGATGTGAGTAAACCTGTAGGATTGTAAACAATGCGACTGTGCAAAGCTCTCCTTAATCTCCTGCAGGTTCTTTGATGATCCAGGTAGGGGGACCATGTTTGGGGGTTTGATCTTAGCTGGTGTTCAGATCCCATAGGTCCTGGGAAATCTAGATTTTAAGTCGTTTGTCCTATCTTTACGGTGGGGGTTTATTTTTTAAAAAAAAAACCACTTATGACCGTATCAGCTTCAATTCTCACAATGCATCCATACTTGTGTGAACCTGATAGACCTCTATTTTCTGGGGTGGGGGGGGGGGGTGCTTTTTACTATAGTCCTTACCCTAGATAATTGGCCTTGAAACCTATGCAAAAGAAAATAGTTTATGCTAAATTAAAATATCTATTCACTTTAAATAAACGTGGTAGAAAAAGCATTTTCCTGGTATGCCTAATTCCAGGCTATTTTTTCAACCCAAAAATCCCGTTGAAGTCCAAAAGATTTCCTTCCACAAAACGAGACCTAACACCCCCCCCTTCAAGTAAGATATGAATGCCTTAGGGGTATTTCCAACTGCGTCCGTACTTTTGTAGCATTACAATTATCAATCGCCATTTACCAACCTGGCCCATTTTTGTAAAGAACCTGTAGTGTATAGGATAGATCAACTGTGACACAAGTTGCGCACCAAAAAAAGATTTTCAACATCGTACAGGACAACAGTTTTATTTCAATCATTTACCCACTGATGAGATAGTTTCTTGCCATCCATTTGTACAGAGCGAGAAGGTTATCCTCGCTTCCACGGAGAGATATACAGACTGCACACTTCGGTCCAGTCCATAACTACTGGCCTTGCTGTCGTGCGGAGCTCCGCGTGAGCCCCTTATCCTCATGAGGATGCCTGAGAGGGGGCCCACGCTAGCGTCGCTGCTGTGACGGTTGCGGTTTGCAAGTCCCGAGCGCCAAGTGTTTTTTTTTCCAATCGCGCTGGTCGCTGAAAACCTCCATCACACACAGCAGCGTCAACTTCACGGCATTCACACGGCGCCCGTGACATTTACGTCATTGCGTCGCTGGCGATTGCCCATCGACGCCACTGCCCCCCGCTCCCTTCGCGCACCTGCTCGCCTGCAGTCCTTGCAATCGCGCCTGACGAACAGCCGTCCTCATCGTTAGCCGCCTCCGCTCTCTCCCCCCCACCCCCTATGGCCGGGCCTATACACACGGTCGTCCTATCATTCTAATACCCCGGCACCGTGTAAGGCTGCTGCACCAGCCGTCTACTCGTTAATTTGCCTCATATAACCAACACTATCCTTCCCCATGTGCTGTGATTTAAGTGCCTTTAGAGCGTCCTAATGTTCTCTCTATATTTCTCCACCTTTTTATTTGTAACAATTATCCCCAAATGGCTTCGGTTACGATGTTGCCCTCGCTTTACCTGAAAAATCGATCCTAACTTTATGAAAAAATGACGTTGGCTTACTCAACGGGTAAACTGAGCATCTTTTCCCCAACGTACCTCCCGTTCATTTTCGCGCATGGAATTAACCCTTCCACACGCTGGATAGTTGCCCTCATCCAGACCTCGAGTATCATGAGTGATTGATTTTAGTCTTTCCCAAATAGACTTCATCCTTTCTCTCCAAAAAGTATGTGTCATATGTTTATGTGCACTAATATGGGATATATGTAAAATTACTATATATATGGTTTTACCATTATGTATATCCAACATAACTCACTTCATAATCAGATTTAATTGTATATGTAAATTAAATTCAATAAGGAATCACTATAAATGATGGAAAATTAATAAGTGTTAAGAATGTTACCTTTACTGTTCCTTCCTTCCCAGTATTATCAAGATTGCATTCACTTTTGATGACACCACGAGTACTGCGTCTGTATCGCAATCCGTAATACGTTATTACCTTTTTTATTTAACCATGCCGCAACGTTCAGTGTTCTGAGATCACGTCTGAGCATTAAATCCCATTAATAGCGCGGCTCTTTTTGAACACCCTTATTTTTTCATCTCATTAGCTTGAGGCACCCGTTAAAATGAAGAACATCAACACGTCCATTCCCAATTCCGATAACGAGCGTCATATGGAAAACAAGGTTGTGTGGCTGTGCACGCACTACATAGTAAGTGAACTCTTTGGTGTGTGTGTGTGAGTGACATGTGTGTGTGAAGGGGTGTGTGTTTGGTGGTCGTCGTCCGTGTGCCTCTCTCCTCTGCTGCCCATATCTTCGACGCACTGCCGAGCTCCAGACGCCTCTGCGCTGTCTACGCGGAGACTGAGGCGATTGCCAAGCCTCGCTGCCATCGCTTCGTCCGTCAGCAGGCCATCACTACACTGCGCATGCGCTGCATATTGAGCCTGCACATGTGGTTGGAGCGGCGCCTTTATTGATCGGACATCATTTTTCCGTTTCACATTTTCCGTCTCCCCGAAGAGTTTTGTTTCCTCAAATTGACTATGTGCCACTAAGAAGTTTCATTAAACATTACGGACTTCTTTTTTTTCTACCCCCCTTCGGTTCCCCAGGCTCATTCCTGATCATTTTATTCACGAAAGGGAGTTTCTTGTTGACCCCTAAAAAACTGAAGAATGCTGGAACTACATCCCATCCCACGCTCCCCCCAAACTCCCCCCCCCCCCCCTCAGCCGTGAACGGAAGGTAACCTAACTTTACTTCCCCATTGTCTCTTTAAAACTAAACAAAAACCAGAAGTGTCCATTAGCAACAATCCAATGGTGCCAAAATACACAGGAAATAACTATATATCTCTTGAAAAGGGGTGCATTTAGTTTACCCCTTTGGCCAAAGCGTGTACGCATTCGAGCCACTTCAAGGCATGACTAAATATCTCAGGTCTACACACTAATTATGCTGCCTTCTTCGCCAACTAACCTCCAACGGGGGACAAGTCTGGGTGATATCTGCCCTGCATATACATCACTTTGGCAACATGAAAATGAGTGGGAAGATATTGTAAAAACCTCAAAGCATGTCGGTCACTAATTGAGACAATTCCGTTTTTTAAAACAAGCTTAAAAACCACTTATAACAATACCTGTTGGATTTGTTTAAAAAAAAGGATTCACCCTATATTTAACCTACTAAATATGCCACTGGCCCTTAGTCACCTTTTCCCTAGGAGGGGACTGTCCTCTTTCATGGGCAAACATAAGAGATGAGCATGGTGACAGTGTCCCAGTGTCTTCCAAACCTCCCATTGTGTGTTAGGAGGTCAGCCACGTAAAGTAGGGACCCTGTGAGGTTTATCAGTACATGTATAAATAGAGATGACAAATGATTTGCTAAATTTGTATTTCGCTGGGGATATCAGTTGGGAGGGGGGGATGAGCATTTCAACTATTTGCAAAGTTGTTGGAGTTTCAAGAAAGTTTGATACTATTATTTTATTATTTTTTACATCAAAATGCAAATTGGGACCATGTACAAAACGTCAAAAAAACACGGGAAAATTGGAGAGAATAGCACAAACAACTAATATAATATTACTATTTATTATATTAATTATTATTTTTAAAAGTGTGGAGTGTATTCAACAAATGGTACCCTATTTTTGACAATTGGATCTATTTAAAAGGTACAATTTTTCGAATTTAAATCACAAATCAAATTTGACAACATTCACCCACCAATACATGATGCTTGACTACAGGACCTCTCGGCAGTTAATAGGTTAAAAGCTATGTTTGACCACGCTCAAAAATGGAAAACTGGCATCCAATATAGCCTCGGCGCCCCGGGCTCCGGCTGTACATAAGTCATTAGGCACTGACAATTTTTTATGCTCGTTTTCAGAAGTTTGTGAGTACTGAATCTGGGAAAGACGTGTGCTTTAAAAATAATTTACATTTTTATATCAAATTCCCTTGTGCCAAGTGAACGCGTATATGTGCTGCTTTAATAGGTCAAGAGGAGTGACAGAACATTTTTGGGGTGTGGTATGTAAGCACTGCTCCCCCCCCCCACCCCTCCCCTCTTGGGAGATGTTGCCTAGCTACCGGTCCGTGTGGTGGTAGTTTACCTGTTGGGGTCCAGGAGAGATGAGCTTCTCTCTTCTCTGCGATGTTGTGGGAACAGGACGGCTTTAGTGATCCTCAGGTTCTTGTCATTTGGTGACAAGCCTCCCTTCAATCGCTACAGCAAGCTGCTTCAAAGGCCGTCCCTACAACCTGACAGTCTTTTCTTCTTATACTCTGTCCAATAGACTGCAACCTAGAAGTATATATTAAGCATCTTTAAATTTTTTTTTTTTTTTTTTTTATTTGTGCAAAAGCCACTTCCGGTGGTATTGAAATCGTTTGCATTCTTGTGGAAATGGGTTTCTAGACCCCTGATGGTGCTTGCCCAGCAGCAAATGTTGAGGCCTTGTTCTATGCCAGATCTTGATCTCTCAGCCCCGCAGAATTGCTGACTTCTCTCCCTTCCCCGTCTGGGAATACTCCACTCGGCTGACTCTATAATTTGAATGCGTCCTCCTAATGTAAAAGGTGAGGGCCAAGGTCTGCACCCATGATTGGCTGCAACACCGACCCAATGTCACTCCCCTCCTCACACACAGGAGGCGTGCGTGATGGGGTAACCCACAGATAGCCTGTCACTGTCGTAGCAATCAGCTACGTACAGGACGGCAGAATTCGTCTGGACCAGCCATGGCTATATGTGTAATGTAGTACGCTGTCCCATCGAACATAGCCAATCTAGGAACTGAAAATTTTTAATTAACCTCACTTTGTTTCATCCCTCCCATAAGCCTTGCTGTCCTCTTGTCCCCTCCTCCTTCCCACTTACTCTCTCCTCTACATGCCTTGCTCCATCCTTGCCCTGTCGCCTCCCCTCTCTGCACTCCCTCCTTACGGTGTCTGCACACCACTCACACACACCTCCCTCCTTTCCCCATTCAACTCAACCTTGTCTTCTCCTCTCCTTGCTGTCCTCTCTGTTTCCTTCCTTTCTTCCTCCTACTAACCTTTCTGTTCTCCTCTCCCTCTTTGCACTCTCTCTTGACCAATGTGCATCTACGACTACTCTCCATTACCTCCTCCTATTCATCCCTCTTCCTCCTCCCCTCTTGCGTCTCTCTGCCTCCTCCCCCTCTTGCCGTCTCTCTTCTCTGCTCCTCCTCTCCTTGACATTTCTCACCTCCCATCCATCATGCCCTTCTCCTCTTTGCCGCTTCCCCCCTCTTTGGCCCTCCCTGCCTTACTTGTGTCTGCTCCTCTCTGTCACCCAACTCTCCCACTCATCTCTCCCTACTCATCTGCTCCTCCTCCTCCTTGCTTTCTCTGTTTATTCCCTTGCTGTTCTTTCCTCCCCCATGTACAACACTGCTCTCATCTGTCTCTTTTCCCTCTATGCATACCTCTCCCCTCCTTGTGTCTCTCTCCTTCCCCTCCATCACATGGCCCTGCTACATTTGCACTATCTCTCCCCTCTCTTTCGTACCTGTCTGCTCGCCCTTCTACTACACAACTACATACACTCCTTCCCTCCAATCATCTCATCTGCCTCTCCTCTCCTTGCGGTCTCCACTTGCCATCAAAATCCCCTCTCGCCAATTTCCCCCTGGGTGAGTGAGAGACTGCTGAGTCGATCAGAGAGGGAAGATGTATGTACAGTATGCATGTTTTTTGTTTTATTAGCCCAACAGTTTTCCAGCACCTACACCAGACATTACGGAATTAATAATACCATACGCAGCAAAGTCCAACAGTAGCAATGGAAATCTCGCCCCGTCATCTTACTACTAAGTGGTATGTTGGGAGACTAATTGCAGTAATGCGTGCTTGGCTACATTGGTGCTAGGTAGTGACTGTGGATTTGGACAGTACCACAGTCATGTTATTGGGATGCTTCGTTTTGAGAGGTGAGTTATAAGATTGGTTGTATTAAATTACATGGTTAATACCATTAGCGGGAAATATTTTCGGGGCGTGGGCGAGAGCAGGTTCCGGATTAGGATAGATATCCCCGCCTAGTAAGAGAGAGAGAGCTGAGTTGAGAAGAGGATTTGTGCGGGTTCTTTTTATGAGTGGGTGGAGATTTGTTGGGACAGGTGTGTACCTCTTGTGCGTTTCTCGAGGCCTCCTCATAATCGACGGGCCGCCTAGGTCCGCCCTGTGGCTCGGCCTTGGTAGTTGCGCGCCCCGGCCGTTCCCAAGGACGTGAGGCCCCGCCCCAACACTCGCTCGGCCAGGGCCTAATGCGCTTTCCCTCGCGCTCTGTGTGTAGCGTCGCGCGCTCTTATAGCCACGTTTCACGTCGTACTCTCTTCTTCCTCTTCGTCTAGTTTTTTCTTTTTCATCTTCCCTTTCTCCCGTCCGAGTCCCTTTCTGTTCTTTTCTCGCACCGTCTTCAGCCCCGCATCTTAGAAAGTTATTCTTTAGATGTCGAAAACCTTGTCAAAGCATTTAGGAAAAAAGCCACATTCGCCCTGTCCAGGGTCTTGCTGAACTGAGTCCAGCTCAATTCTTGTAACTTCTTCTTCAAACCTCCCATTCACTTTTCTTCTTCCCTCCATCCAAATATCCACATCCATTTTATCACGCCCCGCGACCACATGACACGGTTATCCCTCTTCTTTTACCACCGTGATCACTCTTTACTCGTGAACCCACCCCCCATAACCCGGTTTTCCTAGAGGATTCTCATTATTTCTTTCCCTTTTTGATTTCCCCTTGGCCTCTCCTCATTCCCCTTTATATTATCGATCCACCCTCCTTCTCGCAACATCATTTAATCTCATTTGCTGTCCTTATACTTTTCTTTTTTTTTTGTTTCCATTTCCTATCCTTTTCTCCCTTTTACAACCCAACCCCCCCCCCTCCCTTCCCCTGCCGGTCACACCCACGAAAAAGCCCGCACCACTTGCGCGGCCCCCTCACCACCGACGTCCGCACACCTCACCGTTAAAAACTGGCAATGTTCACACTGGGCGTTACCATAAATTTACCTACATGTTGAGAAGGACCGCTGCTATTTTTCCTAATAGGATACCGTCTTAGACACATCGCTACACCCCGGGGCCGCCATCCTTTTTCTGTTTCAGCCACCCAAGTTCTTTGTCCTTGCCAAGCTTGCTCCCTCATGCACCTCTCCACCTCTAGTGGTTCTTTTTTGCGTCCCTTTGTCACCACCCTTGCCCTGTATTCACCCTCTGTTCCCCTCGTCCTTACGCTGCCTCACGCCTTCTCCGGTCCCCGCTTTTTCCCCCTGCTCGCCCCCTCTTTTTTTCTTTTCCTTCTCTTAGCTAGCCCCCCAATTCTTCCACCACTAACCTGGTGTTTCTTCCTTCTTTCCCCCCAGACTCCCCCGTTCCTATCTTCTCTTCGTTCTGCCCGTTCTTCCCCAGCAGACGTTCTTCTTCGTATTCCCTATCCCTGTAACTGTGCCAGATCAAAGCCGAAGTACTTCCTTTCCTGTGTTATCTTCAAGTGCCGCGGTGCATTCCCCTTACCTGCATGAACTACTACGCCGGTGCCAGTACCAGCCCCCTGCTGCTGGTTCTGGGTGAATTTTCAGGTACTAGGGAAAAAAAACGCATTTCATTTCCCTTGGAGGCAAGTAATCCATGACGTGTCTTTCCCAGAATGCAATTCATATACAGAATACCAAAAATGGTGCTTTGCAAATATAAACGCCAAGGAACCCAACAGTGGTACAAAACGGCTTATTGGTCCCGATTTAATATGCTGCTGGAATCTGCCTTTGTCTCTTAGAAACAATGCCCCATAAAATTAGTGGGGTCCGAAAGTTCCTAGCAAGGAGGAGCCTAGAAATTAGGGCCCTCCCCTATGTCTCCGACTATCTCATCAGTGTGATCTTCAAGTTAATGTGGACTTTGTGCATTGTTTGCCCCTTTTTAATCAACAAAGCTTGATAAGTGAGCAGCTTAGCCATGTGGTGAGCTTGTTGTCAGTGTATAGCCAGGAACATATAGCACTGGGTGGCAAAGCGCGAGGGTTCAACTGCTTTGTACCTTCGGATTACGTCTGTCTCGAATCTTGACTGTGGTTTGTACCCGAGAACCCAGAGTGGGCGCAGGCGCTGTGCCGAATTCCATGGCTAAATTAACTTGAGCATGGTGTTTTAAATAAGGTTACTACTTGGAGACGTCAGTTTACATATGGCAGCGTAAAAGATATGAAGCCAACCGACACATACAGGGGTAAAGTAACCGATGGTTTGTGTTAAGAACTTTATATGATGGCAATAAGAGAAACATTGTTGTAATAATTCCCTAATGGCATACCCTTATCTGCCGATACTTTCCCATCTTGCTAATTGTGCTCTTTTAATTACACTTTTTCTGCCAAGTATTTTTTATTGGGCTAAGGGCTTGTTTAGTTGGTAGTGTCACTCTTGTGATCGTGGGCGCGTTACTTTTGTGTCGCTGCCTCAGCCCACAATTAGTGCTAAGGTCTTGGGTCAGAGATCATTTGGGACTTAAAATGTACATGTCAGGGCTCGGTTAACAAATTATTAGTATGGTAAAGAGCAGTCACCGATAGGAGGTAATAATTGCTGGCCAGCTTGGATATATTAATGATGGTAGTTACCACGGGAACAATCACCTTGCCTTTCAATGGGATTCCGTTGATTAATTGGTGCTTTGTTGCACTTGGGGGTTGGAGCTGGGAGATAGAAGTATACCCCAAAGACTTAAAGTAAACATGTCTTGTCTTTGTAAGATAATCTGAAATTCATGGTTCCCACGTCCATAGTGGTTCCGTGTTGTTTATCTGTTTATGCTAATGATAGCATCCGTTCTACGTGGTAATTCTAGATCAAGACAGGTTGTAATCGCTGATAGAGATTAGATACAGATACTATATCAAAAGTTACCCACAACGCTCATTTTGCATTCATTACCCAGAATCCCCCCCCTGGCTGCAGGGAAGCACTGTATTTTTATTCATTGGGAAGACGGTCGCAGACCTGTCTGAGAGTGAATGGTGCCAGAAGTGGTATTTTTATGTTCTTATAAAGATCCTATAAACAAAACACGATTAGGGAGGCTGTAAAGTATGGCAGATTTGCTGGTAATTTAGGCAGGGTATTCAAAACTGGATGTATCCCACCCCAAATTATACTCAATATTATTTCGCATCTACCAGATTATATGATCTTTTGTTTGTGTTTCTTCTATATTCACATAACCAGTTGTACTCAGCGCTGTCAAAAATCAATACAGTTACAAGATAAATTATAATAATACAAAATGCAACAAAGCAACAATCGTAAAGGAAATCCCTGCCCCTGAAGCTTACAATCCACGTTGGAGTTGAAGACTACCAGAAGACAGTAGGTATGGATAGGCAGTCAGATGCAGTGCTTGGCCACAATGGTTGGTAGAGTGACTGTGGCCTTGGGACAGAGCCATGAGCCCATTCTATTGAATTCTTCTTTAGAGGTGAATTTAAGGTTGTCTTAAAGGTGGGAAAGAGGGTGCTGGCGTACTGAGGTTAGTGAGTTCCACAGGCAGGGGCAATTTAGGCAAAGTTTTTAGGCGGTGAGGATCAGTAGAAGGTGAAAGGGGTGGAGTGAGCCATTATGCGCAGAGGGCCTTAGATGGCAGGTGCATAACGAGATCTCAACGGCGATAGTACAAGACAGTTTAATTATATCTTATAGCTATCTTTGTGGAAATCACTGGTATGCCTGCTGCATGCCTCTGTCTCTAGGGGAAATCTCTTTTGGTCCCTTGCCCTCCCCCCCCGCACACCTCTCATTGGCCTTGTCGGATTGCGTTCAACCACTACACACACATACACACATCCACATTTACACACACACCGTAGGGGGGGGTTTTTTTATACACCCACGGTAGGGTGGGGGTGTCTGTGTGGCTTCACAGTGTTAGCAACACATCTCCCGCTCCCCTGTCCGCTTTACCCCGCCCGCCGTCCCGCCTCTTCCTCCCCGAATCAGCCTGAAATCCGTCATGCGTACCCCCGCAGCGCACCTCCTCCTCTCCCCCCTCCTCCTCCCGTGTCTCCCCCCGGTCTCGCGCAGCTCCCCCCCGTGCTCCGCTCAGCTCCCCCCCTGTTCTCCACTTCAGCTCCCCCCCGTGCTCCGCTCAGCTCCCCCCCTGCTCCGCTCCGCTCCCCCCCCGGTCTCCTCAGCGTTCCCCCCCCGGTGCTTCCCTCCTCCCCCGCCGGTGCTCGCGCACTCCCTCCCGGTTTTCCGCTCATCTCGCCACAGGCAACATTGTCAGGCAACCTTCACCTCCCCGCGGCACCTTAGATAAGGACCCCCTTCCTCCCTCTCGGACTAACTAAATGGCGGCGGCCGTAAGGAGAGTGACGTGTGTGTTTCTCCCTGTGTGTCCACTGTGTGTGTGTCCCCTGTGGTGTATGTTTTGTGTGTGACACTGTGTGTGGTGGGACACACCTGTGTGTGTGGTGTTGTGACACTGTGTGTTGGACACTTGTTGTGTGGTGTGGGGGGGGACACCTGTTTTTTGTGTAGTGGGTTCTGTGTGTGGGGGGGGGAACGGGACACTTTTGTGTGTGTGGGGGGACCCTTGTTTGTGTGTGTTGTGTGTTACACGTTGGTGTTTGCACTGTGTGTGAGTGTTGTGCCCCCCCCCTCCTGTCCACTTCCCCCCCCCCTCCTGTCCACTGCCCCCCCCTGTCCACTGCCCCCCCTCTTGTCCACTGCCCCCCCCCTCTTTCCACTCCCCCCCCCTCCTTTCACTGTCCCCCCCCTCGTCCACTTGTCCCCCCTCCCGTCCACTTCCCCCCCCTCCCGTCCCTGTCCCCCCTCCTGTCCCGCTGTCCCCTTTCCCGGCCCTCCGCGGGACTGTTTGCCGCTGTCGCGGTCCCCTGGGGGGCCGGCCGCGTCCCCCCCCTCCCGTCCACTGTCCCCCCCCCACCCTCCCCCGTCCTAGGTCCCCCCCCTCCCGTCAACTGTCCCCCCCCTCCCGTCCCTGCCCCCCCTCCTCCTTCCACTGTCCCCCCCCCCTCCTGTCCACTGTCCCCCCTCCCCTCCCTCCTCCTCCTCCCACTGTCCCTCCCCCCTCCCTCCCCTGTCCACTGTTCCCTCCCCTCCTCCTGTCCACTGTCCCTCCCCCCCCCCTCCTCCTGGCCCTGTCCCTCCCCCCCTCCCCTCCGCCTGCCACTTTCCCGTCCCCCCTCCGCCCCCTCCTCCTCTCCAATGTCCCTCCCCCCCTCCACCTCCTCCTGGCCACTGTCCCTCCCCCCTCCCCTCCTCCTGGCACCGATGTCCTCCCCCCCTCGTCCCCTCCCCCCTCCTTGCCACTGTCCCCTCCCCCTCCCCTCCTCCTGTCCACTGCCCTCCCCCCTCCCCCTCCTACTGGCCACTGTCCCTCCCCCCTCCCTCCTCCGCCACTGCCCCCCCCTCCCCCCTCCTCCCCCCCCTCCTCCTGTCCCCCCCCTTCCACTGTCCCCCCCCCTCCCTCCATGTCCACCCCCCCCTCCCCTCTCCCGTCCACTGTCCCCCCCCCCTCCACGCCCCCCCCCTCCTCCTGTCCCCCTGTCCCCCTCCCCTCCCTTCCACTGTCCCCCCCTCCTCCTGTCCACTGTCCCTCCCCTCCCTCCCTGTCCTCCGGTCCCCTGTCCCCCCCCCCCTCCTCCCTCCACTGTCCCTCCCCCTCCCCCTCCCCCCCTCCCCCTCTTTCCCCCCCTCCTGTTCCATGCTCCACCCCCCTCTCCCTCCTCCTGTCCACTTTCACCCCCCTCCTCTCCCCGCTCTCCACTCCTCCCTCGCTGTCCACTTCCCTCCCCCCCTCCCCTCCTCCTGCCCACTTTCCCACCTCCTCCTCCTGTCCCCCTGTCACCTCCCCCCCCTCCCCCCACTGTCCCTCCCCCCCCCTCCCCTCCTCCTGGCCACTGTCCCTCCCCCCTCCTCCTCCTGCCCTGTCCCTCCCCCCTCCCTCCTCCCCTGGCCACTCGTCCCTCCCCCCCCCCCCCCGTCACTCCGGCACTGTCCCCCCCACAAAAATCCACGGCCCCAGTCCCCCGCCCCTCCATCCCCTGTCCCACGCTCCCCCGCCCCTATCCCGGTCCCCATGCCTCCCACACAAATGAAAAGGTCCCACCTCAACCTGAACAAAGGCGTTCCAATCCCCAGCCTCTGTCCAACTGTCCACCCTCCCATCCTCCCTTCCTGTCCCATTCCCTCCCACTCCGACTTCCACTGCATCCCCCTCCCCCATCCTCCTGTCCACTGTCCCTCCCCTCCTCCTGCCACTGTCCCCCCTCCTTGGCCACTGTCCCTCCCCCTCCCTCCGCTCCTGTCCCTGTCCCTCCCCTCTCCCTCCTCCTGGTCCACGGTCCTCTCCCTACCTCCTCTGGCCACTGTCCCTCCCCACCTCCCCTCCTCCGGTCCATTTGTCATGCCTCCCCCTCCCCTCCTCTGTCCACTGTCCCTCCCCCCTCCCCTCCTCCTGTCCCCTTTTCCTCCTCACCTCATCTCCCCTCCCTTCCACTGTCCCTCCCCCGCCCTCCTCCGGTCCTGTCCCCTCCCCCCTCCCCTCCTTCCTGTCCACTGTCCCCTCCCCCCCCTCCCCTCCTCCGGTGTCCCTGTCCCTCCCCCCCTCTCATCCCCCTGTCTATGTCCCTCACCCCCCTCCCCTCCTCCTGTCCATTGCCCTCCCCTCCCCCCCCTTCCCCCCCCCCCCCCCCCTTTCCTAGCGGGAAATTTAACTCCCGGGCAACGCCGGGTCTCTCAGCTAGTATGAATATATATATATATATAATATATATATATAATATGAGCAAAGTACCTGCCTAAACAGGTGGAAGGACCCCTTTTCAACAAGCACTCATATTGGGATTGTACCAAGAAATTCATTAAAAATACCTTTATTAGTTGTATGGGTAAATAAGTGAAGTACGTAAACACTCAACACAATTAAAATACGTATTAAACTAAATGTCTCTAAGTCCGAATCGTAGACTAATAGAGGTTCTATTTGATGGAATATTATGTATCTGGCACCATGTGCATAAATAGTTTTAATATTGCATAGTAAATTAGATAGGGTGCCTCAGTGTGATGTGTGTATTATTGTTGAAAGGGTCTGGTGTTGTGTACATGGGTAAAGGTGTCAATCACACGCTTTCAAATCACATCTGATTAATATGTGGTTCAATGGCTCTGTAAAGTGTAATATAGCTAGTACATTACTGGCCAGACCAACATAGTATATGCTGATTGTGCCTAGTGGGAGGTCGATTATTAGAGAGACCACCAAGGGTTGAGTATATATCCTTCAATGCTACTGGTAGTAGGGGTGGTGAGGCTATATTGGGGGACTTTAAGGTGTAACAATGGTTTAGTTGGTTCCCCTGGTCAGTAATTATTCCAGGTTATTATAGCCTCACATGTGCTCAAACCAATTAATATAGTAAATAGATAAATACATGATGAAAAATCACTGCTCGTATCCCCTTGAAGGTTGCAAGTGTTGTATCTGAATAGGCTGCTGGTATACAGATAGATAAGTATGGCCAATTATAAACGGTTTACTTCAGCTGCCTATAGGACAAAAAGCACACTCTATCTCTGCAGGCTTATGTGGATGGTTTCACATCCATTTAGCTTATAGAGGCGAGTGCGCCCTGTCTGCGGGTAAAGACAATAAGGTATGATAGAGAAGCGTCAGTGTGACGCGAAACGTACGTCGGGGGCGGTCCTCTGTGACGTCAGCACGTGCACTGGTGCGGGCACGTCTGTCTAGAGAGCGCGGACAATAGCGCAGCTTCACTCCGACTCCACCCGGCAACTTACTCATAGCGGTGTTCATTAATACACCATCCGGGCGGAAACTCAACAGATGTCGCCACTCGTGAGCAGAGATTAAACGCTCCGAGATAGTACCCCAACAGCACCCCTGTATTGTAGAGGTACTCTAACCAGCGGCATGCAGGGACCATCTCTATCATACCTTATTGTCTTACCCCAATAAGTACTAGCTATATTACACTTTACAGACTGCCATTGAACCACATATTAATCAGATGTGATTTGAAAGCGGTGTGATTGACACCTTTACCCATGTAACACACACCAGACCCTTTCAACAATAATACACACATCACACTGAGGCACCCTATCTAATTTACTATGCAATATTAAAACTATTTATTGCACATGGTGCCAGATACATAATATTCCATCAAATAGCAACCTCTATTAGTCTACGATTCGGACTTAGAGACATTTAGTTTAATACGTATTTTAATTGTGTTGAGTGTTTACGTACTTCACTTATTTTACCCATATACACTAATAAAGGTATTTTTAATGAACTTTCTTGTATCAATCCCAATATGAGTGCTTGTTGAAAAGGGGTCCTCTCACCTGTTTAGGCAGGTACTTTGCACGTTCAATGATCCTCTCACCCCTGGCACCGTATCACAGACAGTAGCTAGAGCTTACCATCCTTTCCCCCCTCCACTCCCTATTATTATATATATATAATATGTAAGGCATATTATATATGATATATATATATATAATATATATTACACAAAAGGCGCAAATCAGAGACACAGGTGCATGGATATACAACACCTGAAGGATAAATACGTGAACAAGTCCTATAGTCGAATTCCACAACGAGCTGTACCTATAGATGAAAAAGATACCAATATGGTGAAGTACGTTTATGAATAAAATTATTGCGCAAGCAACAGAGGCTACTTACAATGTAGCAGAAATAACAGGCATAGCAGTACAATGCGTTCAGATCGCTGCATCAAAGGGGCTGATAATCTCAGGAACCGCTCACTCCGTCTGTGTGCTCGGACGCGGAAGCGTCACTGCTCAGCTGTAATCAGCAGTTGCGCGGGTCCTCCGATGGTGACATCACTCCCCTAAACGGGGATACCGCTGGCTCCGTTCACTCGGTGAGATTAGCCACAGGGCTCAATTCCGAGATTGATATAACAGTCCCAATAGCCTTTAAATAAGGCTTTGCAGCAAATAGAAAGACAGTTAAAAGTCATGAATATAACAGAAAATAAGGAGATCTACTAAGAGACCCTCATCCTACTCGTTTCGTCTGAGTTTAGACTTCTTCTGGGGCCAGTCCCTGCCCAGATGAGCTTACAACCTGTTTTTGGTGCCTGAGGCACAGGGAGATAAAGTAACTTGCCCAAAGTCACAAGGAGCTGATGGAATTGAGCCAGGTTCCCCTGATGATTAAAACTTAGACATTGTTTACATAGTCAGTGTCTTTACTCACCGAGCCACTCTTTCTCCCTTAGTTAGAATACAGGTACCGTATCTTTACTGCAGTTGCCTAATATGCCCCTGTGATCTGTGAGAACATAAATTGAGATGTCATATGGCTAGACCACTTAGACACTTCTGTCCAGCAAGTACATGCACATTAAAAATACAGGCATTCTCATACATCATACATCGACCTTGACCCCTTGCAGACGCACTTACCAGAACACCCTCCTTCTGTCTCTGTATGTTCTTCCTACTTACCAATTATACTTGACATACTTGACCAGGACATACTTGAAAACGAGAGGTAACTCTTAATGTATTACTTCCTGGTAAAATATTTTATAAATAAATAAATAAATTAGATTGTGAGCTCTTCAGGCAGGGACCCTTTTCCTAAATGTCACATTTATGTCTGAAGCCCTTCTTCCCATTATGAGTTATTTGTTTTATTTGTTATTTATATGATTGTCACGTGTATTATTGTTGTGAAGCGCTATGTACATTAATAGCGCTATATAAATAAAGATATACAAACATTCTCACACACACAGCAACATTGGTGTATACACAGCGTTGCATATGCATCCTTGTTCAAAGATGCACACAGACACTAACACGCTTCTTTTGCCTATTGGTGCAATGCCCCTGATAGGATGTAATTAATATATTATTCGTTGTAAAACACATACTCCTATGTCACCCTCCAATGTATTCGATATGTGGACACAATGTGGGTAACCGGTGCATCAAAACATATGAGTCCCAATAATATTGTAATAATTCTTCCGTAGGGAACACTCCAAAATGATGGTAAGCAATGTTAACATACCCTAATAGGGCAAGGGACTAGTACCTAGTGCTAACCAGCACAATGAACAGTACAAAGATTGTCCCAACCATGATAACTAGGCATAGTATGTAAGAAAACACTCACTTTTAATTCCAGAGGAGCAGTCCCATCAGGTATCCTGAACAGCGTGCAATCCACCAAGCAGGGGAAGTAGAATAGGTGAACAAAGGCAATGCACTGCCTGCAATTAATGGAGGAGGCTAATGGTAGCAAAAAAACTTTTAATGGTTAAAAGGATCAAACCACCCCTGGGTCATCCAGAAAACGCTCACCTATGCGTTTCGGGCCGTGCGCCCTTTATCAAGGTGTATACAAACTGAACAAACTGAACAAACAGACAGATATAAATACAGGCACCGTTCGCGCCATGACAGTGACGTTACCGCTCGTATAGCCAATCGGAGCGCTCCCCCACGGACCTACGCCCGTCTACTGTCCCCCCCTCCCGTCCACTGCCCCCCCCCACCCCCTCCTCCCCTCCCACTGTCCCCCCCACTCCTTTCCATTGTCCATGGTCCACCTCCCCTCCTCCTTCCCGTCCCTCCCCCCTCCCCCTCCTCCTGTCCACTGTCCCTCCCCTCCTCCTGTCCACTGTCCCCTCCCCTCCCCTCCTCCTGGCCACTGTCCCTCCCCCCCTCCCCTCCGTCCCTCCTCCCCGGTCCACTGTCCCTCCCCCCCTCCCCTCCTCCTCTGTCCACTGTACCCCCTCCCCCCGTCCTCCACCCTCCCCTCCCGGCCACGTCCCTCCCCCCTCCCCTCCTCCCCTGCCATGCCCCCCCCCCATCCACGGTCCCCCCCCTCCGCCCCCTCCCATCCACCTGCGTCCCCACCCTCCCCTGTCCACTGTCCCCCCCTCCTCCTGTCCACTGTCCCCCTCCCCTCCTCCTGTCCACTGTCCCCCCCTCCTCCTGCCACTGTCCCCCCCCCCCTCCCTCCTCTGTCACTGTCCCTCCCCCCCTCCCCTCCTCCTGTCCACTGTCCCTCCCCTCCTCCTGGCCACTGTCCCCTCCCCTCCTCCTGGCCACTGTCCCTCCCCCTCCCCTCCTCCTGTCCATGTCCCCTCCCCCTCTCCCTCCTCCTGTCCACTGTCCTCCTCCCCCCTCCTCCTTGCCACTGTCCCTCCCCCCTCCCTCCTCCTTTCCATTGTCCCTCCCCCTCCCCCCCTCCTCCTGTCCACTGTCCCTCCCCCCCCCCCTCCTCCCTGTCCACTGTCCCCTCCACCCCTCCCCTCCTCCTGTCCACTGTCGCTCCCACCTCTCCCCTCCTCCGGTCCATGTCCCTCCCCCCTCCCCTCCTCCTTCCACTGTCCCTCCCCCCCTCCCCTCCTCCTGTCCAGTCCCTCTCCCCCCCCCCTGTCTCGGCCCTCACCCCCCTCCCCTCCTCCCTTCCATTGTCCCTCCCCCCCCCCCTCATTCCCTCCCCCCCCTCCCCCCCTTCCCCCCCCCCCTTTTCCTAGCGGGAAATTTAACTCCCGGGCAACGCCGGGTCTCTCAGCTAGTATGTAATATATATATATATATAATATAATAATATATATATGAGCAAAGTACCTGCCTAAACAGGTGAGAGGACCCCTTTTCAACAAGCACTCATATGGGGATTGATACAAGAAGTTCATTAAAAATACCTTTATTAGTGTATATGGGTAAAATAAGTGAAGTACGTAACACTCAACACAATTAAATACGTATTAAACTAAATGTCTCTAAGTCCGAATCGTAGACTAATAGAGGTTGCTATTTGATGGAATATTATGTATCTGGCACCATGTGCATAAATAGTTTTAATATTGCATATAATTAGATAGGGTGCCTCAGTGTGATGTGTGTATATTTGTTGAAAGGGTCTGGTGTGTGTTACATGGGTAAAGGTGTCAATCACACCGCTTTCAAATCACATCTGATTAATATGTGGTTCAATGGCAGTCTGTAAAGTGTAATATAGCTAGTACATTACTGGCCAGACCAACATAGTATATGCTGATTGTGGCCTAGTGGGAGTCGATTATTAGAGAGACCACCAAAGGGTTAGTATATATCCTTCAATGCTACTGTGTAGCTAGGGGTGGTGAGGCTATATTGTGGGAACTGTTAAGGTGTAACAATGTTATAGTTGGTTCCCCCTGGTCAGTAATTTTCCAAGGTTATTATAGCCTCACAGTGCTCAACCAATTATATAGTAAATAGATAAATACATGATGAATGAATCACTGCTCGTATCCCCTGTAGGTTGCAAGTGTGTATCTGAATAGGCTTGCTGGTATACAGATAATAATATGCCAATTATAAACGGTTTACTTCAAGCTGCCTATAGGACAAAAGCACTCTATCTCTGCAGGCTTAGTGGGATGGTTTCACATTTAGCTTATAGGGCGAGTGCGCCCTGTCTGCTGGGTAAGACAATAAGGTATGATAGAGAAGCGTCATGTGTGACGAAAACGTAACTCGGTGGGCGGTCCTCTGTGACGTCAGCACGTGCACTGGTTGCGGCGACGTCTGTCTAGAAGACGCACAATAGCCAGCTTCACTCCGAGCTCCACCCGGCAACTTTACTCATGCGGTGTTCATTAATACACCATGCCGGGCGGAAACTCAACAGATGTCGCCACTCGTGAGCAGAGATTAAACGCTCCAGAATAGTAGCCCCCAACAGCACCCCTGTATTGTAGGGTACTCTACCGAGCGGCTGCAGGGCACCATCTCTATCATACCTTATTGTCTCTACCCAGCAAGTAATGTACTAGCTATATTACACTTTACAGACTGCCAGTAACACATATTAATCAGATGTGATTTGAAGCGGTGTGTTGACACCTTTACCCATGTAACCCACACCAGACCCTTTCAACAATAATGCACACATCACACTGAGCACCCTATCTAATTTACTATGCTATTAAACTATTTATTGCAACATGGTGCCAGATACATAATATTCCATCAAATGCAACCTCTATTAGTCTACGATTCGGACTTAGAGACATTTAGTTTAATACGTATTTTAATTGTGTTGAGTGTTTACGTACTTCACTTATTTACCCATACACTAATAAAGGTATTTTTAATAACTTTCTGTATCAATCCCATATGAGTGCTTGTTGAAAAGGGGTCCTCTCACCTGTTTAGGCAGTACTTTGCACGTTCATGATCCTCTCACCCCTGGCACCGTATCACAGACAGTAGCTAGAGCTTACCATCCTTTCCCCCCTCCACATCCCTATTATTATATATATATAATATGTAAGGCATATTATATATATATATATATAATATAATATTATACACAAAAGGCGCAAATCAGGACACAGGTGCATGGATACAACACCTGAGGATAAATACGTGAACAAGTCCTATAGTCGATTCATTCCACAACGAGCTGTACCTATAGATGAAAAAGATACCAATATGGTGAAGTACGTTTATGAATAAAATTATTGCGCAAGCAACAGAGGCTACTTACAATGTAGCAGAAATAACAGGCATAGCAGTACAATGCGTTCAGATCGCTGCAATACAGGGGCTGATAATCTCAGGAACCGCTCACCTCCGTCTGTGTGCTCGGACGCGGAAGCGTCACTGCTCAGCTGTATCAGCATTTGCGCGGGTCCTCCGATGGTGACATCACTCCCCTAAACGGGGATACACCTGGCTCCGTTCACTCGTGAGATTAGCCACAGGGCTCAATTCCGAGATTGATATAACAGTCCCAATAGCCTTTAAATAGGCTTTGCAGCAAATAGAAAGACAGTTAAAGTGCATGAATATAACAGAAAATAAGGAGATCTACTAAGAGACCCTCATCCTACTCGTTTCGTCTGAGTTTGAACTTCTTCTGGGGCCAGTCCCTCCCAGATAGCTACAACCTGTTTTTGGTGCCTGAGGCACAGGGAGATAAGTAACTTGCCCAAAGTCACAAGGAGCTGATGGAATTGAGCCAGGTTCCCCTGATGATTAAAACTTAGACATTGTTTACATAGTCAGTGTCTTTACTCACCGAGCCACTCTTTCTCCTTAGTTAGAATACAGGTACCGTATCTTTACTGCAGTTGCCTAATATGCCCCTGTGATCTGTGAGAACATAAATTGAGATGTCATATGGCTAGACCACTTAGACACTTCTGTCCAGCAAGTACAGCACATTAAAATACAGGCATTCTCATACATCATACATCGACCTTGACCCCTTGCAGCCGCACTTACCAGAACACCCTCCTTCTGTCTCTGTATGTTCTTCCTACTTACCAATTATACTTGACATACTTGACCAGAACATACTTGAAAACGAGAGGTACTCTTATGTATTATACTTACTTCCTGGTAAAAATTTTATAAATAATAAATAAATTAGATTGTGACTCTTCAGGCAGGGCCCCTTTTCCTAAATGTCACATTTATGTCTGAAGCCCTTCTTCCATTATGAGTTATTTGTTTTTATTTTATTTATATGATTGTCACGTGTATTATTGTTGTGAAGCGCTATGTACATTAATAGCGCTATATAAATAAAGATATACAAACATTCTCACACCACACAGCAACATTGGTGTATACACAGCGTTGCATAGGCATCCTTGTTCAAAGATGCACACAGACACTAACACGCTTCTTTGCCTATTGGTGCAATGCCCCTGATAGGATGTAATTAATTATTATTCGTTGAAACACATACTCCTATGTCACCCTCCAATGTATTCGATATGTGGACACAATGTGGGTAACCGGTGCATCAAAACATATGAGTCCCAATAATATTGTAATAATTCTTCCGTAGGGAACACTCCAAAATGATGGTAAGCAATGTTAACATACCCTAATAGGGCAAGGGACTAGTACCTAGTGCTAACCAGCACAATGAACAGTACAAAGATTGTCCCAACCATGATAACTAGGCATAGTATGTAAGAAACACCTCACTTTTAATTCCAGAGGAGCAGTCCCATCGTATCCTGAACAGCGTGCAATCCACCAAGCAGGGGAAGTAGAATAGGTGAACAAAGGCAATGCACTGCCTGCAATTAATGAGGAGGCTAATGGTAGCAAAAAAACTTTTAATGGTTAAAGATCAACCACCCCTGGGTCATCCAGAAAACGCTCACCTATGCGTTTCGGGCCGTGCGCCCTTTATCAAGGTGTACCTACATCTTGATAAAGAGCGCACGGCCCGAAACGCGTAGGTGATCATTTGCTGTGTGCCCCAGGG
>WSYH01008657.1:0-28425 GCA_036426205.1 Ascaphus truei | reverse complement strand
GGGGATCTCCGAGAGCTGAAATGCATTTACAATGTAGCTGAGAGATGAAAAAAAGCTTTAATAAAGCGCAGGTCACCCATAAATATTTGTTTAATCATTGCAGTGTATTATAATTTGCAAAGTTAAGGGTTGATTGATGTGTTTTAAATAGTACACATGTTTTGTTCCAGCGTTGCAATAATTATTAGATGTTAGGATTTGCAGGACATTTTGTACAACACATACTATATGTAGCTCCAAATGCTTCATCAAAACTGCAACCCTAAGGCCAGTGCCAGCCCTTAACATGAACAGTAAATTTCTGCATAATGGCGCAATTCTTCATCATTATATTCATATCGACAACCTATGTTAAAATACTTTGGTCAGATTCTTGTGAGAGGTTGTGAGAGATTTGAAGTTTGGGGTTATGATGATGGCAAATAAAAATACACTACTGTGAGCACATAAGACAATGTCTTAGACAGGTCTGCAACCCGCCTCTCCCCATATATCTCCCAGCATCCTCAGCGCTTTCACTGCAGCCAGGGAGTCTGGGTAATGACTCCACAGCCAGTGGAATATGAGAGAGGACGAGGGGGTGAGAGAGAATGAGACGATGGGTTCGGAAACAGAGAATGAGATATGAGGGGAGAGAGATAATAAAGAACAGAGCAGTAGGATGGGCTATAACGGGATTGATCAAAGAGGGAATGGAAAATATAAATGTGAGAAAGTAAAAGAATCAATCATATAAGAAAAAATGGGAAAGCAAATGGCGACAGCTGGGTGGATGTGATTTGCAAGGAGAGTTGGGGATTTGTGTGCGAGGGATCGTTGGAGGAGTGTCAGGAGTAAAGTGTGGGAGTATGTGTGGGAGGACAGAGGGGATTGTATTGGAGCCCGGGGCAAATCCCACCAACATACAAAATATACACAAATACAGTTACAAATGACAGGATTTGTTTGCCTTAGGGGGGCAGTTGGTGGAACTGATTATGTTAATCGACAAGCGATATATATATATAATATATATCGCTTGTCTCATTACACATAATACAATCACATTCATATATTTATACATATGTCTCTACGACATATTGATGTTTCACATACACAGGAAGTAGAAAATCTATTGGTAGAAGCAACTCCAGTACCTCAAGCTCCCACCCTCCCCCCCCCCCCCCCCATCAGGACAGGTTGTCAGGATATCCCTGCTTCTGACCAAGGTGGCTCTTTGACGAGCCTTGATTGAGCACCCCTGGTCTAGGGCCTCAAGTACCCTTGCCCCAGTTCTGGTTAAGCATGGCTTACCTGAAGGGGGTTCACTCCATCCCTGACTACTCTGAAATATAGGTTTGATGGAAAGGAGTGGAAATAATATTGAGATTGACGATAGTCACTAACATCATGCCCAATGAGGTTTCTTTCTCCTGGTTCATCGATCGCCTGCCAACCCATGGACTGCAGGATGTCATCTGCCCAGTAGTGAACTGGAGGATATGGCGAGAACCCCCCACTCCTGTACATAGGGGCACTGGGCCAGGGGTTCTGCTTTTGGCTCTTAATAATCTTTTGGTTCTAAAAAACATCTTAAGCGTTTTGGTCTTGTACTTGGTATCGGAACGCTAGGTTCTGATTTCACGCACTTGTTTTTTCCCTCTATTCTAGTTCAAAATGCACTAAACTCGGCAGAGACAACAGAGTATTGAATAATTGCTAAGCCACACAGCATTCTACACTTGCACACAAACAAATCTGCGTGACAACACATGTGAATTCAGTGCCAACATGGCATGACTCGAAGCACAGCTCTGAACTTTGGAGAACTGTTAGACTTTGCATAAAGACAGCTCCTCCATCATTCTGACCTTTCTTCCCTGTGTTGCTATGTGGGCTAAGAGAAGAGCTGGTTTCCTCCAGTCATCACCGTGCATTTGACTTTGAGTAACCTCAAGTTAGCTGACAATCCGAAGTGGCAATTAGGTTGTGTCAGATGAAGCGGATACGAGAGGCACTCCCACAAATACAGTAGTATCCTTCTCACTAGTCAGCAAGTCTAAGGTGGGAAGCATGGGGAAATATACTAGTCAGAAGGCACTAGACCACAATTGCCAGTTTCTCTCTTAATAAACCAGACGTTTTGCTGATCCTCCAAATTTAAATAGCGAAATGTTCAAAACGTTGGTAATACAATGCAGAGAGTTTGAGCAAGATGACTGAAAATGGAGTGAGCGTGCCAGGCAAGCACACAGCACCGCAATAACAGATTGTTTTGCTAATTATGGAAAAAAAAAACAATTTTTTTTTCAAAATCTGAGTATTTGTTTAATCTTTAATAGATATATAAGTAACTAGGGATGTGAAAAGTGTAATAAGAATGGTTATTGAACCTATAAAAAATAACGTAAACAACTGTGGTGACTAAAGATGGCCACAATGGATAGACGGATACCAAAATGAGAGAAGGTGCATATGGTGTACATAAGATACAGTACCAATATTATCTTTGTCAAGTGGTATAGGGGTGCCATCATTTATAGTATAAATCATGATAAACAAATACTCACCCTATAGAAGTAATAACATTATTTACTAGTAGTAGCTGAAATTCAAAATAAAATAATATAAAAAGTCACTGTGTGAGAGACTACTGGAGTTTGCTGCGGATAGCAGGTGGGAGCACTCTCACTCTGAAAGGCTCAATATTCCTCAGCAGCGCCCCTTCTAGCACGAGAAATGTAACTTGTATTAGTTCGCCATATGTGACCGGTTCTAATTACCGTTCTCGCCTATAATGGGGTCACCCGGAGTCAGTTAGTCTTACACCCACAGCTATCAGCCACCGGGGGGGTTTACTGTAGGGTTGCTATTCAATCTAGTAGGTATAAATAGTCTGCCAGTCAGAACTTTGACACAACAATCCTGTCATATTGTAGCCCTGAAGCATATACCAGAACGGAGTCACGGGCCAAAATTACCACGCCAATATCCCACCCCCCTAGAGAGAGAAACATGCCAGTATGAGCGGATGTGTCCTCTCCTTACAATAGGAGCAGACTAAGGCTGCGGCCATATAGTGCGCATGTCACAGAGCACAGAAAGGTGCGTGCCTGTGCACTGACAATATGTGGATTCCATTGGTCGCAGCGACGGAGAGCATGTGCCGTGACGTCACCAGGCTGGTTTTCCCTCACTGGCTCAAACGGCTCAAGTGATGCGGCTGTCCGTGAAATCTAATAGATGCTCTCAATCCTGTCACTGCAAAAACTAGCACTCGCCTCTCCTCGACCCGCCGCCGCGCTGCCGCAGCGTCAATCGTGCGAGGGCATAACCGGACTGGTGCATTTATAGAATTTGGTCGTGCCGCGCATGTCGTCGCGGGCACTATGTTCGCAGCCTTAGCTTGCGTTGCTGATCACGGGTGGCTGCCAAAGCGCCGACGTACGTTTCACCTACAAGAGCTTCTTCATGGGTGGTATCGCCTACTGCAGACCGAGGGTATATAAGCTGTAGCTGGCCATTGTCATGGTGAAAAAAAGTGGTGTGCATGTAACCCAATCAATGCTAGAATACATCCCATCAGGTACGTGAGTGCGGTAAAATCTACAGTTTAGTCTGGCAGGGTCTGCATCATGTATTCCTCATAGCGTGAAACGTACATACCGTGCTTTGTGGTTCCACCTGTTACATCAGCAAGGCAAGCTAAGCCTGCTCCATTGGGAGCACTACGCGCAAATTATAATATTTTTTTTAAAAGGGGCAAAGTGTCAGTTTGGAAATTGATCAGCAATATATATCGCTCTGAGGAATAAACACCATATTCGTGTCAAAGTTCAATGTCTACGAATAATTTGCACATCTCTATTCAGGAGTGTGAGGAGGGACCCAAATATGAAGCAGAAATATGATTTGGTCTCGTTTCTATCCGGGATTTGGATCCTGGATGCAAACTCACCATCCGGATGAAAACAGAGCCGCAGAGTTTTCAGACAGTTAGAGTTCGGCGGTGGTTTGAATTTGGAGGGGCCCAAAAACCCATCCTTCGTAATCGTACATATTTGCAAATTTGATGCACAGTCACATCCCAAAACGTGTGCAGACAAAAGGTCTGATAGTCGGTGTAGCTGTTTAAACTTGCAGCTCATCTTGTTCCCCGATGACACTGAACAGAGATCTTTAGAGAGCTTTAAAACTAATTTCGATACCTGATGTTATTCCTCCAGCAGCAGAATACCCTGTACTCATTGTCAAGTGTGAGTGTACAGAATTCTGGCCAATTCTCCTTATTTATCACTGACACTCCCTGATACGGACATGAACATTCATCACGTGTATCTTTCTCTTTGATTAAAGACCCCTTATGTCCTACATTTTAATGTGAGATTAAGAATCCTTTCAGTATTAAATCTCCTTTATATTAGCTTTCCCTTTGGCACTAGTTATGTTGCAATCTGTTTGTGATTGATTTACAGTATATATTGTCTGTTGTTTTTTAGATTGATAACTTGCAATGAAATGTTTGAAACATTTATTACAGAATCTTGAATTTGCTATATTTCTGTTGCCCAAGTTGTTTGAACCACCACATAACAACTAGAGGGGCCATGCTTCTGAACCGGTTAAAAATGGTTATGCCTGATGAAGAAATAGTCTTTGCACAGTGATCACAAATCTCACTTGTGCCAGTCATCCTAATGCATTGATGTTTTATTCCAGACAACAGCCAGAACTGCAGTAGAACTGAACCCGCTCAGAGCTTAATGTATTCCTAGGCTCATTTTCTATGAGTATTACTGTACTTGTTGAGACATTAATAGGCAGAAAAGTGACGAAATGCTCATACAATTACCTTTTGGAAATAAATACAAGCTTCTATCTGATATTTTCTTGGATATCGTATGAGGAGCGTTCTATTGTATCTTGATAAATGACCTCCATTATATGACTCAGTAATGAATGGGGATTATGAGATGAGAAGAACTTCTACAAGTCACTTGATGAAATCAGTTTGTGAAAATGGCATCCTGCTAACAGTAAACAATAAAGTAGATTATTGAACTTCTGATAAACAATGAATTGCATCTGACAAGAGATTGGCGTGTGCAGTTTAATGTGGTATTCACAAACATTGCTTAGCAATAAGGAAATAAAAAGGAAGTGAAGTCTTGCCCAGAATCACACAGCGTGCTGATAATAGCCAGTTCCTGGACCTACAGTATGAATTTGGGATTCCAAGTGTAGTTCTATCTCAAACATTTATTTTTCCTCCTTAAAAATCAGCTTTCTGTTTGTTACAATATTTTCAGTTACTGCTGGAAAGCCAATATCATCGTGTTAGTAAGAGCACACAGGAGCCGAAAGCTGAACCGTTTCTGCTTCCTGTGGGAATACTCCATTCCATTGCTTACACAGGTTACTACAAAGGAACAACTAGGAGCAACTTCCATGGGGGAGACGCACAAACCCCCGATAAGGGGTATCAACAAACACTCCTCATTAGATGCCTTTGAAGTGTGGGTCGCCCTGTTGGCCCTTTCTTCCATGTAGTAACACAGGAGGAGTAGGTGATATGCACTACTTGTTGATCTAATAAAAAGTATCATATGTTACAAGCTTTCCAGCCTCTCAGGGTCCTTCATCGGGCTAACCCTGCCCTGAGAGGTTTGGAAGCTGTAACATATCAACTACTTGTTGGTCCAATAAAAGTATTGTACTACACCCACTCCCCCTCCCTGATTTTGTTACTACATTTGAAGTCAGTGGCAGTTAACATGGGATGTTGTCTGATAACCTACATGGAACTTTAACGAATCCCGGGAAATGTATTATCTCAAACATAGATTTTAAGCAGCAGAGTGGAAATCACACGACTGTACACATTCAGAGTCACAATGTTGAGCAAAACCTGGCAATGATACGGTTGTTGGCTTTCTTAAGCAACAGCATGCTTCTTAATAATGCACATGTGTGGCTCTCTCCATGACCCGAAGTTTATGTGGGTGAGAGGGGCATGTCTTTCTGACCCTGCCTAATGATTGGGCCGTGGTTATTGCACTGGCCTGTGTAATAAGAGACCTGGGTATGAAGCCAGTGCCAATCTGAGTCACTGGTCAAGATTCCCTAGATTACATCCACATGTTTCAGCAGGTACCCAAGCCTTCTCCAGTCATTCAGATATCACATAGTGATTAAAAATTCATATATAGAGTCTAGTCGTGAACCAAAATGATCACATTCGCAGTGGCACTTATTTCTCTCTTTCCAAAGACAGCCTTTACGCTTTACCCGCATTAACACCTTGTGTACCAAGTCAGGTTGAAGAGGGTAAAAGGATCAGTTCCCCCTACAAAGAACATTTGTCTTACCCCCACCCGCCCCCCTCTATTTTTAACATGTATAGGAAGCAGGGTCTCTGAACCGCATTAGCCTCGCTCCAGACACCCCTGCATCTCGGGATCCTAGTGAAAAAGTGCCTCCAAAACAGTCCCTCCAGGGGAAACAAAATGGAGGTTTAAAGTCACGTGGGCCAATAGGAAACCATTCACATTCGTGTGGCTTCTATTGACCGATGATGCAGGGGAGTTAAACCTACCTGAGGTACCGAGCTTTAAATGAGGCGGCAGCTTCCCAGTAAGTATCCAGTCCAATGGCCAGCACCAGGTCAGGTTTTCAGGATGTCCCTGCTTCAGCACCCGGTGGCTCAATCTGATTGAGCCACACTGTGTGAAGCAGGCATATCCCAATACCTGACCGTTGGTGTCCCTTGAGGACTGAGTTGTCCACCCCTGTTCCAAACACTACCGATGATAACCTGGAAATAGAGCCTTAATCCATGGTCATGCATTATCTCAGAGGACTGCTCGTGCAGCACACTGACGGGAGACTCTGAGAACAGAGTCCTATCCCCGCCCCTCATGTCATAACCCTTCCCCTCAAAATAACCGACCCCCCTGCGGAAGCCAGATCTCCTGCTTGGGAGGTGAGAATGGATCTCACGCACCTGCGAGGCCCCATCTCACGCTCAGGAATGGGGGACACCTTGCCAACCTGTTCCTGCAGCCCCATATTTTTTTAAAGACAGGAACCAATTAGCAGAACAATCACTGCATAGCATAACTTACATAGAAGCGTTATGGAAGATTGGTAGGCTGTTAGCTTTATGATTAAGGCACTGCTCTCTGCATAGGCCCCAACTCAAGACAAGTTCTGTCACTATGTGACTCCGGCAGTTTCTATAAAGTTTAACAGCACCTGAATTTGAATTGACATGGAGGGGGCTTCCAGTGCCTAGCACCAAATCAGCACTATTGCACTTTATAAAAAGGCCCTAAGTGGTTTATACTATACTAGCTGTACCCGATCTAGGAGATCTGAAGGTCTCTGAGGGCACTCAGTCTAACAAGAGGGGGAGAGATGTCTTATTGGCTGTCTTGGGTGAGTGTCAGGCCATTCAGCCTATCACAAAGGGATATGCAGACATCCTTAGAGAAATATGTAATTATATATATATATAATATATATACACTCTACTTCAATGGGGAATTTTGGTCGTAAACTCATAAATTGATATAGGGGCGATTGCAGACAAAGTCGGCCCCGGACTATGTCTCATACCGGCTCTCCCCTGGCAATCAATTAATTGTTGTGGGAAAGAGAGCTGTTCCTCTGTAATCAAGCCCCCCCCGTACACTCCGTCCTCTCCCCTTACCTGTCTCTATCTCATCTCCCTCCCCTCCCCCTTACACTCTCTCTCTACCAACACGTACACAGACACACACACACCCACAACCAATCTTACATGGGGTGAGGGGTTAGCCCCGGTCGGGGGACTCAGCAGCTCGCTCCTTCGTTGGGGAAAGTTGGACCCAACTTCCAGCGCCGACGGACAAGGGAGAGCATTAGTAGTGACTGCCGGGCTGGCGCATGGGAGCCGCCGGACGCTGCTGGGGCGCCGAAGTACCGTGAACCGGGCAAGCCCGATCGACCGATAAGACAATCCACCCCTGTCCCTTAGTTATTATCTCCCTGTACCTCAAGTATTTGTATAATATTTATCCTGGAGTAAGTGGCTTATTAGCGCTGTATTATTTCATTCATTAGAACACACCTGTAACATTACACCCGCACATTCAATGTATGTTTTTGCGGAAAAAAGAAGCTGTATTAGCTTCTAAAAACCTGCAGTTTTCAATCTTGTGGCCTGACAACATAAACAGAATACTTGTCAGGTGTTTTTATGTGTCACTTGGGTCACAATAACACAGGTTAGAAAACTAACAACTGTGTTTCAGAGGAGAATTCTATGGAGCCTTGCTTGGCAAGCTGTTTTTACTTTCTGCGATCATGTTTTTCTTTCCAAATACAATATAAAGGGTAATGCACACTTAAAATGAAACTAATTCTGCAGAGCAAAAACTATTCTCATCCAGGAGTGCGCTGGGAGTACTGTTCGTTTTATCACAGTGCCCTCATTTGCCGATGGTGGCATCATTATTCTACACCAACATTAACCTACAGGGGGTCAGGTTTTTATCCCTTTTATTTTCTCTCAAGACATGAGAAAATTACTCCAGATTTATCAAGCAAAAGACTGGGACTTTTTTTTGTAAATCTTGCGCTGTTTTTTGTTCTAATTGAACTGATAACTGATAATTATTGACAGAAGTCCATTTCTCAGCAATGGTAAATGTAAATAAGTTGGTCTAAAACGAAATCTAAAATTGTCTTCACTTTTCAGCCTCATTGCAAATGTTTAACTGGGAATATTATACAGTCATTTTATACTTTGCATTAATAGCGATGCACAAATATGTTTTTGTATAATCTTTCAAATGTAGCTAGTTCCGAAAATGTTCAAAGCTTGGTCTGTAACTTTGCCCTTGGTCAATTTCTCAATATTTGAGCATTCCGTATATTGTCCTTCTGCTTTTCAGTAAGTGTTGATGAAATTAACATTTAGCATATACAGGTATTTGTAAGTCTCACTGGCCATGTAATCATTTCCTCCCTTGAAAAATAAATACAAATTGCAAAGACCATTTACTCAGCCTTCAGAAGACATTGTATATTAGGACCTCAGATTTGTAGAAACGGAATCAGGGACCAAGGAGACAATAAGTATCACCCTCGGTAGTGCTCGCTTGTAACTTTGTTTCAACCTGACGGAAGGCCGTGTATTTTAAGATCTGTACACATGGACTACTGGTAGCTAGGCATGGAGATAAAAAGATTCCCTTCTGTCTGAGTTCTAGCTTAGCCAGTTGTTAGCTGGAGTGTGCAGGGCCAGATTAAGTCTTTGTAGGCCCTGGGCACTCACTAATCGTTGGCCTCCAAGATGATGTATAGATAAATATTTGCATTGTATACAAGGTCCCGCTAATATCATAGATCTATGATAAATATATGCTATGATACTTTGATCTATGACTGATATTTTGTCTATAATACTGTTAGCAGTATTGCTTTATATGTAACTGGCCGCCTCTAATGATCGATTTTGGGGGGGGGGGCCTAAATCTTTTTGTAGGCCCTGGGCATGTGCCCAATGGATAATCCAGGCTGGGAGTATGGCATATTCATTTGTGCATGAGAGAGAGAGAGCATGCTCAGTCTTCACTTGGGGAGGCGTTCTTAGGCCTGTCAATATATACAAGAAAAATATTTCTGTTAGTTTACTGATAGCCCTCACGGTTTCAAAGTGTATAGGGGAATTTCTTTCATGAGGACCCCTATGCTTGTTTACACTACTGAGTGTATTGGTCAGGCAACTCCCTATGAAAGATATACAGAAGTACAATTTACTGGCTTCTTTCTTTTGCTAAAAGGCATAGATTACCAACAGGCTATAAAGCCACGTTAAACACTAAAGTCTGCAGTTCAGTCAATATCCTGCATGTGTGTTTTTTTTTAATAATCAGTTCTGTAGTAAGAAAAAAATACTTTTAGCATTTTTTTTATAAAAAAACTACTTTTAAAGACCAATTTTCTTGTATTCTATTTTAACAGCCATTTGCTAAGGCACTGCCAATTCATGTCCTGTCACAAGCCCTGGCACACCCCTTTGTCAGCCCTGCCCTCCCTCTAGCACATGTCAGTGCAGCAGTGCTCAGATATTCATGAGTCTTCCACTGACAGACAAGCAGATATATAAAAGATCCCTTCACTAATTATGACACCAAATTTCGACCTATCAATACATGGAGAACGAATTGACCTGCAGCTATACAGTTCTTAGGTAATTAGAGATTGCAACATAAAACTATTGAATAAAAAAATAATTTAAAAAAAAAAAAAAAAAAAAGACTGAACTGCAGCTTTAAAGCTGCAGTTCAGTCTTTTTTTTTTTTTTTTTTTTTTAATCATAGTTTCATGGGCAATCTCTAGTTACCTAAAGAACTGTACAGCGTGCCAGTCATTCGTTCTCATGTATTGATCGGCACAATTTGGTGACATCTTTAGATATGGCATATGTTTTTCATCTGCTTCTGTCAGTCAGTGGAAGCTCATGAAATTCATGAGCACTCCTGCACTGACATGTGCAAAGTGGGCAGGGCTGACAAAGGGGTGTGCCAGGCTTGTGGCAGGACATGAAGGCAGTGCCTTAGCAAATGGCTGTTAAAATAGAATACAAGAAAATCGGTCTTTCAAGTTGTTTTTTTAAAAACAGAAAATGCTAAAAGTATTTTTTCTTACTACAGAACTGATTTATATAAAAACCACACATGCAGGATATTGACTGAACTGCAGCTTTAAACACAACACACACACACACACACACAACACACACCACACACACCACACACACACACACACAACACACACACACACACACACACACACACACCACCACACCCACACACCACCACACACACACACCCACACACACACAACACGCAGGATATTGACTGAACTGCAGCTTTAAAGCAGCAGTGCTGGGGACACTTTTTATTTATTTTTTAATAGGTTTGAAGCAGAGAGTTTCCAGAGCTGAACCGCATTGAATTCAGCTCTGGATCCCGCTGCTTCCTGAGATACTTACCCTGGAAGGAGGTGTTGGTAGCTGCTCCAGCTGGGCTAGTTTGGGCTAAACAAGGGCGGCGTAAATGTCCCGTGTCGAGCAGTGACGTCATCCCTTGAGGCTTCCTATTGGCCCACGTGACCCGGGACATTTAAAAAGCAGAGAGAAACCAGCATCCCCTACGGAGGTCGGCGTCTCAGGGAAGCAGGGAGTCCCCGGAGCAGAAATCAACACAGCTCCAGAACCCCCCTGCTTTAAACCTATTTTAAAAACAAACATGAAGTGTCCCCAGGAGTGCTGCTTTAACGTGACAGTAACCCTAACGTCATATTAAGACTAACAGTGTTTCTGCAATGGCTAATAATGTTACGGTAAAGACATGTTTTCTCCTGTGAAGAGCATAGCATTAACTACACCAGCCCTTCCAATAATAGCATGCAAGTTATTTGGTAATGAGGCATTGTTGTTATCGCATATCCACTAAAGTCCTTTAAGGTTGATGCGGGGACTTAACGCTACGTTAGTGAGGTCAGGGGAGCTCAACTCCAGGCTTCAAGGCAACCCCCAACAGGTCACGTTTTCAGGATATCCCTGCTTCAGCACAGGTGGCTCAATCAGTCAAAGACTGAGCCTCTGATAGAGCCACCTGTGCTGAAGCAGGAATATCCTGAAAACCTGAACTGTTGGGGGGGTGGGCTTTAGAACAGGAGTTGAGCCCCCCTGCAGTAGATACACGAACACAGTAAAACAGCTGTTCAGGGTACAGTGAATACAAGATGTCTGCTATTAATTAGGAGCTACAAACGAAGCGTTAATCCAGTAATGACAAATGTGCGCAACAGGGGTCTCAATGTTGTAAATATGTTCGCATTTTAAGTACCAAGTATTTGGGCAATTTTGCACCTGTTTCATCTATGCCAAAGTTACCTTGGGTTAGGACTTATGTAGATTTCAATTGTTCTGAAAGCTGTTCCTTTGGAAGAAGAACAATAGCTGCAGCACGCACTGTTTACATTGGGAACAGCTGGAGGCATTAAAGCTGCGAGCTATAAAGTATCTTTCTTTTCTTTTTTTTTTAACTGACCGCTAAGTGGTGGCGGTTCTGGGACTTAATACTGGTAAAAGTGGTACGTGTGCTGATTAAATATTTATAAAGGGAAGAAGGAAGGAATTCAGCTATTGCTATGAGTTGGGGATAGAGAAGGATTATTGTGCGGATTCTTTATCGAATCGCCACAACAGAGTGTCTGACAATGCAACCAGACTGTAATAAATAAGGATTAGCACGGACAAATCAGGGCATAAAATCTATACAGTCAATCCATATAATCTTATGGAGGTTTAACAGTGAACTCTTAGGCATCTTTACTACTATAAAAATGTACTCAGACAGTGACCTTAAAGCTGTGTAGCACAGTACATGGAGATTAGAACAGGGCTGGCCAATTCCAGTCCTCAAGGGCCACCAACAGGTCAGGTTTTCAGGATATCCCTGCAACTAGTCAAAGACTGAGCCACCTGTGCTGAAGCAGAGATATCCTGAAAAGCTGACTGTTGGTGGCCCTTGGTGAGAACCGCTGCTTTGTATATAATAACTTTATTTCTCCAATGGAAATCAAGCGTTAACAATGACAGTATACGCGCGTTAGCGAGCACATAGGAAGGTTACAGGCACGTCCCTGCAGTGCAGATGAGCTTACACTCTGTTTTGGTGCTGAGGCACAGGGTGATAAAGAGACTTGCGTAAGGTAACAAGGAGCTAAACGGGATTTGAGCCACGTTCCCCTGATTCAAACTCATGTCATTGTTTACAGACTGAGTGCCTCATGCAGAGAGCACCCTATTTAGAAGTTGTAGAGGGGGAAAATTTTACTTTTTTGGAGAGTTTTTATCTCCATATCGAAAGGGCATAAAACTACTGGCTTTCTGCATATGGAGAGTTTCAACAGCGCTTTAAGCGCTGTTGAAACTAGTGGGGAAAAATCGTTTTAGTTTTTTTTTTCCCCTCCACCGCCCGGGAGCGCCAGCTTGCTTGGTGGAGGAAAAATGTTGAATCGCGCCATTTTTTTGGGCGCAACAGCCACTAGATGGCGATCGCGGCTCTCTGCATTAGGAGAGTTTTAAACTGCGAGATGTAGGTTCTCGCCAGCCGCGCGGCGAGATTTTCAAAACGACAAAAAAAAATGGGGCGCTTTTTTCCAAACTCGCCATTTTCGCCTGTTTTTGTGCGCGATTTTCGTCGGAAAATGGCGATTTGTTTTTCATAGCGCTGCTCTCTGCATGAGGCCCTGAGTGAGCTGCTCCTTCTCCGGTATAAAGGTATACAGGAGAACTCTTCTCTGTTATTGCCCTCCTTTATCCATTTGGGAATTGGAAACAGGTTATAAATTGATGTCAGGGGAATAGCAGGCATTAGAATGGGTTATCTAGTTGTTCGGCTTTTACGCAGGCACACACCTGCATATGGATAGAGTAAAGGAAATGGTTATTTTTGGGAGTTACACATGGTAAATATATAGAAAAGAGGTTGAAACAATTTTTAAGACCACAGTGACATTCTGTGCTGGTGGGAGCAAGGAAGACATCCTTCAGCCCGTGGGGAGCAGAGGAAGACTCCTTCAGCCCGTGGAGCAGAGGAAGACATCCTTCAGTCCCGTGGGAGCAGAGGAAGACATCCTTCAGCCCGTGGAGCAGAGGAAGACATCCTTCAGCCCGTGGGAGCAGGAAGACATCACTTCAGCCCGTGGGAGCAGAGGAAGACATCCTTCACAGCTGGTACTGGTTGGGAGCAGAGGAACATGTGATCGAGTAGGAGCGTTACTATTGGACAGCCGGGAGGCGCTGCACAGGAAGTGGGAAGTCGCGCTCCTCCCTGGCTGTCCAATAGTAACTCTCCTGCTCTGGTCACATGTTCCTCTGCTCCCCCCGCATCGGCTGTGAAGGATGTCTTCCCTGCTCCCACCCCGTGGTCCTCCTCACCATCCCGCCGGGCTGCAGTAAGTCTTCTGCTGCTCTTCTCCTGCCGTTCCCAGAAGGATGTCCGAGGGAGCAGAGCAGAATGGAATTACTAAGCTGCTGCTGCACACCCGCTGCTGCTGTCACAAGCCACGCTGCTGCGTCACAAGCCCACGCTGCTGCTGTCACAACCCGCTGCGTCACAAGCCCACGCTGCTGCTGTCACAAGCCCACGCTGCTGCTGTCACAAGCCCACGCTGCTGCTGTCACAAGCCCACGCTGCTGCTGTCACAAGCCCACGCTGCTGCTGTCACAAGCCCACTCTGCTGCTGTCACAAGCCCACTCTGCTGCTGTCACAAGCCCACTCTGCTGCTGTCACAAGCCCACTCTTCTGCTGTGTCACAAGCCCACTCTGCTGCTGTCACAAGCCCAGCTTCTGCTGTCATAAGCCCCCCGCCTGCTGTTGTCATAAGCCCACGCTTCTGCTGTCCAAGCCCACGCTGCTGCTGTCACAAGCCCACGCTGCTGCTGTCACTAGCATCACGCTGTCTGTGTCACAAGCCACACGCTACTGCTGCTTCACAAGCCCACGCTACTGCTGCTGTCACAAGCCCACGCTGCTGCTGCTGCCTGTCACAAGCCCACGCTGTGCGTCACCGCCTCACGCTGCTGCTGCTGCTGTCACAACCCACGCTCTGCTAGCTGCTGTACAAGCCCACGTCTTTGCTGTCACAAGCCCACTCTGCTGCTGTCACAAGCCCCCGCTGCTGCTGTCACACAAGCCCACGCTGCTGCTGTCCAGCCCACGCTGCTGCTGTCAAACCCACGTTGCTGCTGTCCCAACCCCCGCTCTGTGTACAAGCCCACGCTGCTGCTGTCACAAGCCCCGCTGCTGCGTACAGCCCACGCTTGCTGTGCGTCCAACCCCCTGCCTGTCACAAGCCCACTCTGCTGCTGTCACAGCCCTACGTCTTCTGCTCACAAGCCCACTGCTGCTGTCACAAGCCCACGCTTCTGCTGTCACAAGCCCACGCTGCTGTTGTCACACAGCCCACGCTTCTGCTGTCAAAGCCACGCTGCTGCTGTCACAAGCCCACGCTGCTGCTGTCACTAGCCCACGCTGCTGCTGTCACAAGCCCACGCTACTGCTGCTGCACAAGCCCACGCTACTGCTGCTGTCCACAAGCCCCTGCTGCTGCTTTCACAAGCCCACGCGCTGCTGTCACAATCCCCGCTGCTTCCGCTGTCACAAGCCCACGCTGCTGCCGCTGTGCACAAGCCCACGCTGCTGCTGCTGCTGTCACAAGCCCAGCGCTGCTGCTGTCACAAGCCCACACTGCTGCTGTCACAAGCCCACGCTGTCTGCTGTCACAGTCCCACGCTGCTGCTGTTACAACTCCACTCTGCTTGCTGCCACAAACCCACCTGCTGCCACAAGCCCACGCTGCTTGTCACAAGCCACGCTGTTGTCACAAGCCCCAGCTGTTGTCACAAGCCCCACGCGCTGCTGTTACAATCACCACTCTGCTGTCGCCACAACCCACGCTGCTGCCACAAGCCCTCGCTTGCTTCTGTCACAACCCACTCTGTTGTCACAAGTCCACGCTGCTGCTGTTACAATCCCACTCTGCTGCTGCCACAAACCCCGCTGCTGTCACAAGCCACGCTGTTGTCACAGCCCACGCTGCTGCTGTTACAAATCCACACTCTGCTGCTGCCACAAACCCCGCTGCTGCTGAGCCACACCACGCTGCTGCTGCAAACCCGCTGCTGCTGCCACAGCCACGCTGCTGCTGCACAAGCCCACGCTGCTGCTACAATCCCCTTCTGCTGCCACAAACCCACGCTGCTGCCACAAGCCCACTCTGCTGCTGTCACAAGCCCCGCTGCTGGCCACAAAGCCCACTCTGCTGCTGCCACAAGCCCACGCTGCTGCTGTTACAATCCCACTCTGCTGCAAGCCCACAGTTCCTCTAGAAATTCATTGCTGCAGATGTCTGTGATAGTTTTGTTATGGACATTATGAGTTTATAGTTGAAATAAGTCCACTATAATACAATATGTTTTTTTATATTAGATGTTTTGTGATTTTAGCTCTCAATACTGTATATATTCTATATTACAGTGCATCTCTTAGTTTTTTGTTGCTGTATGTTATCATTCACTTATGAAACCTGACGTTTACACATGATGCAGATCCAAGTGATACTGTAGAATTGTATATCACTCACACGCTGCGTGACATTAGTATACAGGAATATTTTATCAGCATTGTGTATATCAATGGAAAATATAACTTTCATTCAGAATGTCTTCCTTGGTGTATAAAACAAAAAAAGACCCCAAAAGTTTTCTTCATTTAAATTATTTGGTAATTCTTATAAATACCCAAGTTTCCAGGAGAAAGTTTGGTGTGTTTCTCTTGTTACAACAAATAGAGATGAGAAACGTATGTATTGACGATGCTACCTCTTGTATCATCTTCCACAAAACCTATTTCTTTGAAAATTGCTGCAGTATCTTATACTACATTAAGATACTGCTGCGATTGATCACAACATCAAAATTACAGCTCAAAATAGTTACTAGAAGTTTTGTTTCATGGGAAAACCTGGTGGTAACAAATTTTCAAGCGGCAATACTACTTTCCAAATTTTGTTTTTAGTATTCTACATTCTTACGTAAGCTGGCAATCGTTTGGCGCTCCTGTTAAAATCTGTCAGAATCTGAGTTGTGCCTTCCATAATGGCGGCTCAGGCATGATACTGTAACCCGCAGCCTACAACTGTTCCATATATTACTAAGACAACATTATATTGTTACAGATTACAGCTCAACTGCTGGGAACGTTTGCAACAAATTATACCAAACAGAAAAGTTTGGCAAATATCTTGCACTGCTGGGCGGTGGTTAAAACCAGTTATAAAAATCAAAAGATGGCTTTAAACTAATTAAAAATGGCATCAAGGTTGAATTTAAAAAAAAACAGTTTATCAATAGTACAGATCTGATTTATTTTAAAAAAAAAACATAAGCTTTTAAATGTTTGCTGCTTCAGTTTGTCTTTATGAATTTTTGCTAAATTTCAGGTGAATATTTTCCCAGATATTGGGGCTATTATCATGATTGCCAAGAGGAATATCTTGTGGAATATATCATGAACATCACAGGTTATAATGTTATATAGAACAAGCCTAGATGTGATGATGTGTTGTATAGGGAATGCCATTGTGGAGTGTAATACAACGAGATTAATGCAGATCCTCAAGAAGAATTACACTAGAATCAAGCAAGTAGAAACACTCCCCTTGGCTAGACCTGATTGCCTCTTACAACACCTCGCCTGGGACACCAACTAAATCTTCAAGATTCACATGATAGCAGTGAAGTGAGAAGCAGACTGATATCCTCCTCCTAAGATGTGGCATTCTTAAGTATTTCCTATCTCAATGTTTAAAACACGTTACTCCAAACCATTAAAATTCTGCCTCCCACATCTTCTAAACTATAGCTGGCAAAGAAGGGATTACAAAGAGAGTCACCCCAGTGGTCTGCGCTGCGAGTGTGCATACATGCCAGGCCATTTTGGCAGCAAGGGATGAAGTCACGGGTATTTGGTTGGTTCAATCTCCATTGGCTCTGTCTCTTGTCAATGCAACATGCACCACAGTTAGAGCCCACTACAGCAGGGCCGGCCACTCAGGGCCACCAGCAGGTCAGGTTTCAGAATATCCATGCTTTCCGCACAGGCAGCTGATTCAGTGGCTCGGTCGTATAATAATATAATGTGTGGCGGGTTTTGGGTTAGGGGTTGTTGTGTTTATTAATTTCAGCTGGTATCAGTTTGTTTGGAGGTTAGTGGCCCTCCTCCCGGGTTTAAGCTCGCCCCTCCCCACTTTCTAAGTTAGCAGGTCTTTTTCATATTCCTGTGTTTGGACAGACCCCCTGTAGTCATTCTCCCCCAACAGAGGTAAATGAGATTTTACCAGGTAGCGTTAGGACCTGAAAATGTGGTTATGCCTTGACGTGGCTTGCAGGCTTATAAGCTTGGGCTAAGGGTTTAACTAAATAAACCATACTCATGAGAATATAACATTGAAGTATTTGCTTATACTTTTTTGTCCATTGGATGTAGCATTGGGCATTTCGTCTTTTGTTGTATGCCTGAGAAGGGCTACCAAACAGAGAAATGCTGCCATCTAAGTTGCCTTTCAAAGCATATATCTTGCAAGTGTGACCTACCATTTTACACCCCGCCATTTGCATAGTTTGAACTTGATGGACGTATGTCCTTTTTTCAACTTTATCTACTATGTAACATGTACCCCACATCAACTAATAGGTACAGTACTATCAGCAGCACCCAGATAAATGGTTAGACAGTCAACAGAATTTTTCTTATTTGGGGACTTCCTGACTTGTGCGTGTATCAAGAATAATAGAAATACCCTCGATATATGTGTACTGTATGTTCATAACGTTCCCTATCATACTGTAAAGACGTTGTTCCAAGTAGAGTATGACCACTTTACCTATGAATATAGAAATATAATATACCTGTAGGTGCTATTCTACACAAGGTTTTGGGATCATTGGATCCTTCAAGAGATGACTTTATACAAGGTTTCTTCGTGTGCCTACTTGTTCTCATTTGGTAGTAACCGTGGCTTGGTAGTCCATTCTCAACACCTGGCTAATATCAGATAAATTAACTAAATAACAGTAAACGAGTAGCCTTTTATATATTCTTATACAATATATTGCATATTTAAAACCTCTACTACAACAATAAACCTAGAGATCAATTGGACAATGTAACAGATCACCCATTGACTCCAATTAGGCTCCTAATCAATATGAGTTCATTCAGTTGAATGGGACTCAAATCTTCTCCGTCACAGGAGCAAATTGAATAGGGACCATAGACAAATATTTGTTATGTATTTCTGACCTAGAAAGAAGACCTGTTTGAAATCTGTCACATTTCTAACATTAAACCCCCATCATAGCCATAGTTTTTATCTTATTGAGTGATCATTAACCGTGCCTCATTGAACTATATACAATACATGTGTTTGGTGTACTTGCCCCATCCTTACCAGTAGTTTGATCCCAAATATTTTTATTCCCTTTCCCTATTAGTTTGCAGTATAACTGTGTTGTATATTTTACGCCCATAAAAAAAAACTGCACATCTACAAAATGCAATCCCAATGTGAAGATGCATGATCCACGACATGTATCTCCTTCTGACAGAAGCAAATATGTTTTGTATTTCTTCATTAGTAACAGGGGTAATTTTTAAATCCCTGCAGATACAAATATTTACAGTGTCGTACCTTGGCCAATCAATGTAAACTTTGGTGTTTGCCCAAATTGTTGATATATCGTCAGGGCACAACGTTGCTTACACAGTGGTTTGAAGTGGCTTTAAAAAATTTAGGGACACGTATCTGACATGCTAAAAATCTACATTTATTTAAAGAACATCATTTCAAGCTGCCGTTTGAATTTTTTTTAAAAAAATGTCCCCATTCAATATGTACATCAATAAAATCTGCACACTGACAGTGATTAGTCACGTTGCCGATCGATTAGTTTTCCCGTGATCGATCTGCGAACATTCGGCTTTGGGGTTCACAAATCATGTCAGTGCTGCAGAGAGGACCAAGATGCAAAGTTCTGTGTGGAAGATCATGTGACCGCAGGCACTAGATACAATTGCGTGCACTACTAGAGAGAGCAAAGGGGTGTGCCAAAGCCTGTCTCAGAAGAGGAAGGGGATGTGACTTTGTAAATGGTTGCTATAGAAACAAAAATGCTTTGTTACATTAGAATACATTACAAGATTCTTTAAAAAAAAAATTTAAATGCAAGTTTTGAAGAGTTAGATCAGTGGTTTCACAGGGGGTACCTAGCACCCTTGGGTTCCCCCCCCGGCATGCAATTTCCAGGTCATTTGAAAATGTGTACCAACAGCAGAAGAACTTACAATGTATCTGATCTGCAGACGCGCTATAGAGGGGTTGGGGTTCCTTACAATGCATCGATCTCAGACGTGCTATTAGAGAGGGTTGGGGTTCCTTACAATGCACCTGATCTCAGACCGCGCTATGAAGAGGGTTGGGGTTCCTTCCAATGCATCTGATCTCAGACGTGCTATTAGAGAGGGTTGGGGTCCTACAATGCATCTGATCTCAAGCACGCTATTAGAAAAGGGTTGGGTTCTTTACAATGCATCTGAATCTCAGACATGCTATTTAGAGAGGGTTGGGGCTCCTTACAATGCATCTGATCTTGGCCACACTATTGAGCGGGTTGGGGTTCCTTACAATGATCTGATCTCAGACACGCTATTAGAGAGGATGGGGGGGGTTCCGTAAATTCATCTGATCTCAAACGCTCTTTAGAGAGGGTTGGGTTTCCTTACAATGCATCTATCTCAGAAACGCATTAGAGATGGTTGGGGTTCCTTACAATGCATCTGGTCTCAACGTGCGATTAGGAGGGGTTGGGGCTCCTCAGGATTTACAACATAATATTATAGGGTTCCTTAACCAAAAAGGTTAAAATTACTGACTTAGATAATGCATCTCAATGAATTAGACTGTGTATTGCTTTTGATCATAGTGTGTATACATCATGCAGTAAATGAAGTACAATGTTTATTTAAATGTACAATTTAAAGATCCATGAAACCAATTCCATTTGCATATTCCTGCCTCTGTATTGCAGTTGTTTTCACTGCTACTGTTATAATAATGTCAGAGATTACGCCACGTTATCTTTTGTTCCATGTAGACACATTCAATACAGCAGATGCATGATCACCATTTATAGGCCTTATCCCAAAGTGAATTACAACATACACATACTGGCCCATTTTAGTAAGTGGTGCTATGCAGGAGACGCCGTCTATTTCCAGAAGACTCCTTCCCGCTCACACGCTTCTGTCTTTGGTACACGCCACTTAGTAAACATGGGCCAACGTCAGTTATTTATGAAAAACAACTGTTCATAGTAAAACAGATTGCTTTTGTTTGTAAGAAAATAGCAATTCTCTCTCCACAGAAAAGCACAATAACAGTTTGCGTAAATCAGCCCAGACTAATTAGAGGCTGGGGTGAATAGGTCTTTTTTTCACTCACCCGCTTTCTAGTTCAAGCAGTATTGTTTACTTATTGTATCTGACTAAGCCATGACAATCCAAGAATGGGTGGAAGTGCTGAAGAGTTTCCATTTCTGTGCGCCGCACATGGCCCCGGCTTTCTTCTGTCCGTGACCCTTCTCTTGCTTCTTGCGCGGATCTTAAAGGCTAAATTTGCAGTGTTTTTTTATAGTACTTCCTTTGTGAAAAAAGAAACGATTAAAAAAAAAAAAAAGGGGGGGGGGGGGATCTGACAGAACATTTAAGTTTTTTGTCAAGAATGAGTTCTTTGAATGAAAAGCCTCACTGCATTCATTCTGCTGACAACATGTACTCCTTTTTAAGATTTCATTTTTAACTGTACGGGGGAGTTTCAGTTAATAGATTCGGTTGTTGTTTACATGAGCTGTCAGAATGCAATGGTGCTAATAAACAATAGGATATACATAGAAGAAAAACCAAAATCAGCACGCACAGATACATTATGTACCAAGTTTGACATTAACATCTAATTTACAAAAAAGATGTGGTAATGCTAATAAGAAAAGGCGATGAACACAACTGATCCATGCACCAAGAAGCCTGTGGGCGGAGAATGACACAAAAACAACTGTGTTAAAAATCCCATATTTGGCTGACCTCTTTTTCCTTTTGACTCAGCTTAGTGACACAACTGGAACAGTAAAATCTTGTTAAGTTAGAAAGGGTTTAAGTTTCAATTTACTTTTAGTAAAGGTCATCAACGTTTTCTAATACAATCCTTTCCTTGTTTCCATTTGTCTTGTGCCATTGCGACATTGTATCAAAAATTGACAAAGTAAAACGGAATCCTGGATGGTGGCGGCTGCTGGTCATGCACAGCCTAAACTTGCCTTTAGTTGCCGACCACTGCGAAAAGATGGGTGACTTCACCCGTCGCCGTCGCCACCGGCGAAAGTTATTTTCGCAGCCCGGCCGCATCGCAAGATTTCCGCAATTTGATTTGTTCAAGGACTGTCACGTGACCGACGGCCCTTGAAAAATCAAATTTTGCCGGCGGCGGGTTTTTGGCGACGGCAAACGCGCTTCCGTCGCTTGTCGCCTATAGTGCACGCGGCGGCGGCGGCAATGCTTTTGTTTTGTGCAATTCGCTCGCCGGCACTATAAGCACAGCCTTAGGTTAGAGCCACCCCATGGCTTTCTCTCTTCATCAGGGAATATCTAGAAATAGAGTGAAAAGTATATGAATGTTATTCCTATAAAAGGCTCCTTAATCAACCTTGTGCTTAATTAATTGAACTATAGCTACATATATGTTTGATTTGAAAATGAAAGGTTTATCCACTGTTGATTGGAGATGTTCTGCTTTGGCTTAATTTTGTTCATACAGTGAATTGGCATTGAAAAGGGTGTACACGTGATACCATGACCAGCCCTTTACATGCTTTCAAACAGAACTGTTAACTGCTGATCTTAACAGTAAGTTAACTCAGTGGTTCTCAACTCCGTCCTAAGAACACCCAACTGGTCAGTTTTCAGTATATCCCTGCTTCAGCAGGTGGCTCAATCAGTGGCTCAGTCTTCTTGACTGAGCCTCAGAGTCACCTGTGCTGAAGCAGTGATATCCTGTAACTCACCTGTAGGGGTGTGGAGGGGGGTCGAGGACTGGAGCTGAGCCCCCCTGATGTACTGTTTCTGTGCTAGATTGTGAGTCCATATGAAGCTACAACAATGCAAATAATGCCTATCAACAAAGCACTGTCACAAGACTTACCTAGCATTGTATAGTCTTCGAACTGAGCCACTGATTGAGCCACCTGTGCTGAAGCAGAGACATCCTGAAAACCTGAACCGTTGGTGGTATTGAGGACTGGAGTTGTGCACCACTGAGTTAACTAACCTAAATACAACAGTCACACACTATGAATACAGTGCTGACCACACTCACTACTCCTAAAATATTTCAAATATGATATATAATGAGTACATTCAATTTACTTTCCATGTTGGAGAACACACTTTTTTGACAGACTGCAGCCTTTGATTCTATCCGAATGGAAGGAAAATCTCTCCACTACATTGGGTTGTCCAATAGTGACAAAGCAAAACATATTTATTTAAAGTCCAAACAGAAAAACTATAGTGGTAAGAACTAGAGAAATTCAGTTACGCCTACATATACATGTTATACGTTCTCCACTCAATTTGTGGTCACCAGACAGAGGATAATATTGCGTTCACAGTGTGTATCATCAATCAAACCCATTGCTTACTGCCCCATGAATACAGTTCTGAACCTCTCAGACAATGTGTGCTGTCCTAAGGCTCAGATTCCTGGAGGTTAAACTCTCACTCCTGTAAATATAGAGTTCAGAGGTTCCGAGTAATATGGTCACGTCACCTTCTTTTCTAGATAGCATCAGGTTAGAGGCTCTCCACCACCTAAAGTCACCATTGATGCCATAAAAAGGGTCTAACCTGACTCAGTGGTATTTTGATGTTTTGGTATACTTTTTTGAAAATGTAGGGATTGTTTTTTTATATATACTATCTTATAATATATCTATATAGATAATATATACTGTACACAACCATAGGCTTGGTAGGTACTCGATTCATCCTTTTCACATCTGTGGCGATCATATTTCAGATTTGGGGACAGTGACTGGATAAGATTGTATAACTTTTCAGTTGAGGGAATCCCCTCTCGTCCATTTTACATTTGTTACAAGAGTCCCTACGTAAGCCCATCTTGACACTAGAATCCAATAGCAGTTTTCCCTCAGCCGTATTATCCCGTCCAAGCGGTTGCTCATCACTGGAGGAGGGAGGGCTTCCAGTTTAATAGCATGTGTGCGTGTCTGTCCCCTCACAACTTCCACCCCAATAAATTAGGGAGAGTAATGATGTCGTTGCTTCAAATGGAGTCAACTGAGGTACACCTGTGGAGAATGCCTAAGAATCTATTCAAACTTATAAGTTTAAATTGTGTCAATCCCACATTCCTAAAAAGGTGTCTCAAACAACTAATAATGAGTGTGACAAGTCCTAAGGCCCTAGTGACTGGACTGGTGTTAGACCCACTCCACAAGGATTGAACCCCACGTTCTGCTACTCTGAGCAGCAGCTCTAAGCATTGTGAGCTCCCCCCGTCCTCCCTGTTAACTGGACCAGCTCCCGATTTGGAATCCCATTCCGCGGATTGCCTAAAATGGTGACAACCTTCTGCGCGATATGTGGAAAATAAAATCCAGATTCCGCACGATGGATTTTCAGAAATAGAAAAAGAAATCTGGGCGGATGCGATGGTGGTGTATTCGCTCTGATTTTTTTTAGTAACACCAATCCGCAGATGGATTTGGTCTGGGGATTCGAATTGGTCGGGGAAAATCCGGGAGCGGGTTCGGACCGTCCGCCAATCTTTAGTGGTTATCTATCATGCAAGTCACCCTGATTTGTTAACACTTCCTTGCTTCAGACACTGAGAGTTTTATGTTTGACTCAAACATTAATGATGGACACATTGTTGTCAATCGACCATAATGGACTTACTCTCACAAATATTTATATCATTAGCGGAAACCTATGAACCCGATTGAATCACAACATACCATTGATACTTCCAGCTCATATTCAGAGAACAGAATGTGCTCTATGGAAATTTTGTTTCTCCATGTATGATTTTTGACCTGTACCGTTTTCTGTCACGCAGGAGGCCATGAAGAAATGGAAAGGTTGGGTAAGATTATTCCCCAACCATCAAGACAAAAGGTGGGTAAGAGTGGAAATAAACAGCTGGCAGTGGAAAAATTGAACAATGATGCCTCGAAGATACAAAGGATCGTCTGCATGTGGCGTTTGTAATTAGTAGCCGTTTCCGTTGTGGTGTCAGTATACATATGGTATGCTGAGGTAGAATGCTAAGCAGGAGCAAGGGGTTGCTGCACCTCATTGAACACTGAAGGTGCTTACGAATTCCCACTTTGCGTCATTATAAAACCTCTATATTGGGGTCTCAACTCACGTCCTCAAGGGCCACCACGCCACGTGTTATGATATCGCTGCTGTCAGCACACGGTGGCTATTCAGTGATTGAGCCATCTGTGCTGGGAAGATGATATCCATAAAATGGTCTGTTAAGGTCCTTGAGGGCTGAGTTTGAGACCCCCTGCTCTGATTCAAAAACCGTACTATATTGAAACGCCAGGGTGGGGGTTTGCAACTCCACATTCACAAAGGCCACCAACAGGGTAGGATTTCAGGATATCCCTGCTTCAGCACCACTGGGTTGCCCACAAAACCTGTTCCTACTCTATAACAGTTACCATAATACTAGTTGAACTGATGTGCATGATGGGGTTTGTGAGCGCCACGTTAGGTATACAGAAAGATGTGCATGTACAGTATATAACACAAAAGAAATCGGATTCCCTTTGTAACTATCTCCATTCAGTGTTTGAATGTCCATGCGTGACACTGTATCAGATTATCTGGATTTTATGAGGGACAGTCTTGTAATACGAGATAACTTCACCGTCAGTATTACAATAATTTAATATGTGGGTTACCAGCAAAAACTATTTTTCATCCATCCTGCTCTCAGACATTATTAGTGTGAGAAATTGAAAATTTCGGGTGATCACCAGATCCCACAGATGTCACTAAGAATCACTGTGTTTGGTGTTGTGTGTTGTGGTATATATATTTTAATGTTTATACATGATAGTTTCATCTTTGTTCCGTGTTACCTTTTGTTGTTTGTTTCAATTTGTGATCTGTATTTGAATGCTTGTTGTTGAATGTTAATTGTTTGTGTTTTATCCCATGGACACCTAACCTAGATGTAATTTACACACGTATTTGCACAGTTGTACAATGTGATATACATTCCCAGTTATTTCTACATGGGGGTGAAATGAGTACAGAGTGGGAGAATGTAACCACGTACAGTCAAGGATGAAGACCCATGGTTTCCATGTTCACACGAAATTGAAACTGGCTGCAAGGTTATTCGGCTACCAGAAGTCATTTGTCTTATTTGCCTAGTATGCTTAGTAAACCATGGCTAAAACCCTAATGTCCATACGAATGGTCTTCTTCTGTTTTATGATTCAGCAAGTAAATAGATATGATGGTGGCTTTATTGGGAAATAAATATATATGTGTAATATAGCTTAGAAAAATCTAATACAGTGCAGTTAATTGACTGAACATATTATCAAGTTATGCTGTGGAATGTGGGAGTATCTGAGTACACTAATCTGTTGGACTTCTGTGTTGTTTTCTCGCTATTCTGCAGACTTTACGATAAGAAGTATCAGGTGTTCCTGAAGTTAGCGGAACACCGCACGCGGGAGTACAAAAGCAATCATGGGCGCGTGATCTAATCAGAACGCACTCTTAAATATCAACACGAATTCCATCTATGATCATGGCGTGTCCAACTCAGTCCCCAAGGGCATACATCAACAGGTCATGGTTTCAGGAAATTCCCAGTGGCTTCTAAGCCACAGTGCCTTCAATCATGGCTCAGTCAAGACTGAGCCACCTGTGTGAACCTGGATTCCTGAAACCTACGTTGCTGGCCCTCTGGAGGACTGGAGTGAAACGCCTGGATGAACGACAATATCAGTTTACAATTGATTACAAATCTAATCTAAACTTGAATAGCACAATCATGTTGTGAGACAAAGATTTGGGATTCACACTTTTTTTTTATAACAGCAACCACAAAGATACATGGATTCTCACCCGCAAGGCTGCCATGGAATCACTGGTGAAATTCATTCAAGACCAGAGACGTCGGTATCCAGAGTTTCCGTCTGTCTCCGTATTTATGCCGGCATATCACCACACTCGTGTCTATTCTGTGAGTTATTGTGTCACGATCTACTACAGTGTGTTAAATTCTCTTAAGTGTTCGTTTATCAAAGTTCAGATATAATATATTATAATGTACCCCCCAATTATGCAATTAGTTGGAAAGGTAGTTAAACTTATCTAACTCTTAAAAACCATCTGATTACAACATGTTGTGTTCTATTAATAATGTTCATGTTAACCACGGGGTGGGCAATTGCCTGTCTATCAAACCCCTCCCGCAAAACACTCATAGCACACATTTGTGAATAATAGAACGCACACTCGATACATTTGATAGTAGAATCAAAAAATTAGGCTATTTGAGTCGGTTTGGAGTCAATGCCCAGTTTGAGAACAATTATACATATTCCCAAACTTGCCCTTTCCCATGGTCCCGCGTAGCACAGGGGCTCTGGGTGGGATGAACGTTCATTGTTTTTCTAATTGCAGGGTATCAACACTTAAACCATAACGTGAGGGGGGGGAACGAACCAGAACCCTAAGTGGATGCACATCTACTCTATAGATTCAATACGGATCTGCTTCAGTACATATTTTAGGTTTTAATTACCCCTTTTTTCATGTTGCTTCATTATATCTATAAAATTATTATTTTCCCATTCAGTAGAGTAGAGTGACATCACTTCCAGGTATGGCTTCTTCCACCCCCCACCCCCCCCCTACAGCAGATGATTCACCCATATCACCTCTCTAGTAAGTACTCAAGTGTAACGAGGAGGATTTCCTTTTCCTTGCCCCCATTCCTCTCCTCCCACTAACGTACTGGCATCTAACATTTAAGCAGCGAGTTCTCTGGAAGAACTTCTGATAATGTTGTACTAACAGCCAGCAATGGTGCCAACTTTTGGATTTTAACCCCCTCCTTTTTTGGGAACTACGGGAGCCCAGAGATGAATACACTATTTCAGATCTGGTAAATGTGTTGGTGGTTCATTCCTTCCAGGGAAACAAATGGCATTATTTGTCTCCCACATCGTGGGCCAATAGGAAATGCATGCAACATCATGTCGTCGTGCAACATCATGTCACAAAAAAAAATACTATCCATCATAGTCATACTTATACTATTAAGCATTTGGTAGCCTGGGGTCCCTGGAGCTAAAGCTAGCGGTACAGTTACTGGTATTTCAAAACTGCTTGACTTTATCAAATGCTACAAAAACACAACGCATTAAACATAGTTACACTCTGCATGATTCTATAACATGCCGGCGACTGAAGCATCTTGGAAAATGTTCATGTAAACCTGAACCAGAATTTAAAGGTTATTTACCCGCAGCGCTGCATGGGAACATGTACAGAGGAAATGAAGGCAGGACTACCCCATCTTTAATTAGAGTGAGTTTGATTGGGGCCACTGGAAGTTCAATTTCACACATCTGTAGTTTAATATACATTTTATTATCCATATATACGATGTATATTAGTATGTCTAATGACAACATGAGCGTTGATTTAACT
>WSYH01008656.1:0-28435 GCA_036426205.1 Ascaphus truei | reverse complement strand
CAGCATAAAATACAAAGCATTTACATACAAAATTTACATACAATACACCCATTCAGTGTCCGTGAATGTATGTATATACATATATACATTAACGTGCATCAAATGGGACTGAAAAAATAAAATATAAAATACAAAAAATAAAAAATAAAATTCATGAATGAAAAATCTTCTTCTCTTCTTAGGAGGGGAGATGTTCCCTCCTTGGCGACTAGCTTCAAAATGAGGCGACATAGGCTTTTATAGGCCTATGACGTCACATTTTGGTCAAATGTTTCCCACGGTCCTGATTGGGCCGTGAAAAACATGTGATTTGGCCGATGAAAAAAAAAATTATGGCATCATTTAAAGGCAATGAAAGCACAGCCAATCAGAATGGCTTTGCTGAAACTAGTTGGATGTAACATTCTATTGCCTTATATCTGCTTACATTGGCCTTTGTCTATGTATTGGCCTGTCCTGTTTTTATTTCATCCTGTGTGCTGTTTTGGACACTTGTGAGAGACTTTGTAAGACTGTTCAAACTTCCCTATTGAAACGGTGTTGTTAATCTTGATAGAAGATAGTATAGGGGCAATATGTAGCAAGTCTCTGGCTGAAATAACAAACAATTGCAGAGAGTAAGGACGTAGGAGCTATCTCACCAGTGGCATGTGAAAGCAGACGATCCCAGATGGTACACGTAAATCCGTCATCTAAGCCCCTCAGATGTGCTGCGAGGTGGCTAAATCATACTGATCACAGCACAGTGTGATCTCCCACTCTGCTCCATTTACCGCAACACAGCCTTGATTGATAGGGCTAAAATCCCATGGGAATGCAGCCCAATCTGTAGGTTTCTCCTCCTGAAATGAAGCTCTCAGTAAAGCTAACAAGCAAAGTAAATCTGCAAGTTTTAATCAGTCTCCTAAAGCTCAGGAACTACTCACACAACTCCTCACACTGCTGATCATCAAACACTGTGACATCAACCTACGCGTTTCGTCAGCTGATTTCCTGACTTCCTCAAGGGTATTACCAGTGTGGACATATATTAATATTTATACACCCAATCTTGAGTCATAATTGGTCAAGCCTAAATGAGCAGTAATAAACTCATTCTGACTTCATAAATGCAAATGGTAAGCATAAATTCAAGTACACCTTAACATACACTAATAGATCAATTAAGTTTAAAAAAAAAATAATGCGAAACATCATTAATAAACAATGAATACAAATAAATAATGAACAACATACAAATAATATAAAATATAAAGCAAATCTATATAATGATCAATGCTAATTAAAAAAATACTATATATATAATAGAAAAAGTATATAAATATATATAACAATAAACCAATATTAATATAAGAAACTTTCAAGAATCTGAAATCTTATCAAATCAAATGTAAAAAATGTATGTGCTAAAAAATCCAAAAAGGGGGAAAAGAAAAGGACATTCAAAAATCTGATAAAATAAAATGGGCACTAGACGACAGTACTAGTGTCCAGATTTTCGTTTAAACCTGTGGGTAACAAGCTATTGAGCTTGAAAATCCAGTAGGTCTCCCAACTATAAAGATCTTTAACCCCGTCTCCCGCCAAAATGGAAGACAGAATGTGTTCCAAACCCATGACTCTCAGACCATTGGTGGATTTATTGTGGCACAGGAGAGGATGTTTTGACAAATTATGGTTTGTGACACCATTCAAAATATTCCTCCTGTGCTCCAAAAATGTGGTGCAAAAGGGACATGTGTTGCGACCTACATGTTGTAGGACGCATCCACAAGTGATCAAATATATCACAAAAGTAGTCTGGCAGTTAATAAAACCTTTTACTACAAATGTCTCACCATTAGAGAAAGATACACATTTTTTATTTGGCTCTAAAAAAGTACAAGTTAGTCACCTCCCTCTATTGCACCTGAAGTTACCTGATGTCCTGGAGCCAAATATGGGAGCAGATGAAGATCATAATTTAGTTGGAGCTAACATAGTTTTATGACACTCTGCCCTTCTATAAATAATAGAGGGTCGTTGGTCCAAATGCTCTCCTAAAACAGGATCATGCTTCATTATGCCCCAATGCCCATTAAAAATAGATTTAACAAAATCTAATTTTTTTAAAAAAAAATAAATAAAAAAAAAATTGTTGTTATGCAAAGTTCACGCTAGTTGTATTTTCATCCACAAAAGTCGAGGGGGAGTCTTCTCCCTTCCCTGGCTATCGTCATGAAGCCGACATGGCATGTCCTAGCTTATTATAGGACAAGCCACAAAGTCCTCTGGGAGGAGCATGCCCCAAACTCCAGGGGCAACTGCACAGGCTGTGCAGATAATTGCTGGCAATTTGCCCTCCCAAAGGCAAGAGATCCACAAGAGTCTTTGACCCTTATTGGTTCTCCACTGTTGTTTATGTTACTAATGTTTTTTGTCTCCTTTCCTCTCCCTCCCCTCCCCACCGGAATGCCGCGACATCTGTCCGAAATCAATGACCGCCTCTGCAACACACTCGCTCCAAAGACACTGGATGTACAGGTACCACACCCCACCACTCTGTATAACACACAGATCCCACTTACACTAGCCCTCCAATACATCTTACCATGGGGCTGACTATATTATCTCACAATGTAAAAGGCCTCAATAGCCCAAGCAAGAGAAAGGTAGCTTGTACTGACTATCAAAGAAAGCAGGCGGACATTATCCTAATCCAGGAAACACACTTTAGCTCTAAGAACACTCCAAAATACCTGGACAAACACTTCCGACAATTCTATACCTCCTCGTCTACTACAAAAAAACGAGGAGTAGCCATCATCTTTCACAATAAATGCCCTTTCCATCTAGAGAAAACCCTCAAAGATAAGGAAGGCAGATACCTAATCCTAATAGGCACCCTAAATAATCAACCACTAACATTGGCAACACTGTATGCCCCCAATATCCAAGAGCCACAATTCTTCACGACCTTTTTCAACAAACTACATACAACTGCCAAGGGTCCCATAATTGTAGCAGGAGACTTTAACCTAGCTCTAAATCCCAAGCTCGATAGGTCACATCAAACTCAGCGTTACCCAAAGGCTATCCCAAAGGCCCTACGTAGGGGTCTAGCAAAAAACCAACTGCTAGACATATGGCGGGAACAACACCCCCACGACAGGGATTATACCTTCTTCTCCCACCCGCATTCAACTTATAGCAGAATCGATTACTTCTTTATCTCTAGCAGACTGGTCCCGCAGATCTCCCATACAGGGATCCATGATATTTCATGGTCAGATCATGCGCCTATAGAGCTACGGTGCACCCAACTAATTCTGGACAGACCTAGAGCAAACTGGAAACTTAATGAAGCCCTATTAAAGAACCCTTTCACCGCTCAATTAGTGGCCAACGAAATAGAGCAATTTTTCCAACTGAACGATGGTTCAGTAGACTCCTATCTATCCCTATGGGAGGCTCATAAAGCCACGCTCAGGGGCACACTTATTAGTATAGCGTCTAGAAAAAAGAGAGAACGTGAATACAAGTTAAATTTACTACAACCTAAATTGAAAACCCTAGAAGACAAACATAAACAATCCAATAACCCCAACCTACTCAAACCAATAAGAGATGCCAAAATAGAAATAAATCTTCTATTAACATCCCAGGCTGATATGTCCCTGAATTGGTCAAAGAGGAAATTTTTCGATAAAGCAAATAAGCCAGATACTATGCTCGCCAACAAACTGAGAGACAGACCCCCTAATTATAGTATACAAGCCATTAAAAGATCCTCGGGCTCTATCTCTGGCAATCCATCTGTAATTGTTGAAGAATTCAAGTCATTCTATGAGAAACTATATAATGGGGATAAAATAGTACATAACCAAAATACCGAACGATCTCGTGAGTCATTTCTCTCGAGTTCAAAACTACCAAAGCTGACGGTTGAGGAGAGAGGGCGACTGAGTCTCGACTTTACCATAGAAGAGCTAGATCTAGTTATAGACAACCTTAAGACCTCGAAGGCCCCGGGTCCAGATGGCTTCTCGGGCCTCTATTATAAAAAATTCAGCAAAATTTTGGCCCCATACCTGCTCAAAATGTTCAACGCGGTTTTGGCAGGACAACCCTTCCCCGAAAACATGCTCCAAGCGTCAATCTCCGTAATTCATAAATCTGGCAAAGACCCATTAGATTGTAAAAGTTATAGACCTATCTCGCTTATCAACACGGACATTAAAATCTATGCTAAATTGATTGCCAATAGATTAAGTCAGATCCTACCTAGACTAATACACCCAGATCAAGTCGGATTCATTAAAGATAGACAAGCGGGAGATAATATCCGTCGAATCGTTGATCTGCTAGAAGTAGCCAAATCGCAAAAAGTAAAAATTATGGTGTTAAGTCTAGATGCAGAAAAGGCCTTTGATAGGATCGACTGGGCATACTTAAAAGCTACACTGGCGACACACTTTATTCGAGCTTGGCTAGTCCCACGAATTCGGGTATACCCGGGTGTATTGAGGTTTGTGACTGTTTTCTGCCCGAGTGCATTGAGTTATTTTCCAAGCAGGGATTGAAGCATTTTATTCCCGCTGGCTGCAATACTGCACAGTATATATATATATACTGCATTACAATTCATGAATTTATGCCATCTGGTAGACACGCGAAGCATTGCAGCCTATTAAATCCTAATCATTATCATTTAACAGATTAGCCGCCCATCAGCCAGGCATGAACCCAGGCTGGGAAGGCAAATGCAACGGGGCTTGTCAGAGGTGAGGAGTGGCGCATTCCAGGTATCTGCCAGGTACATACTGGGTATTTGCTCGAATAAAGTGTGTCGGTGCAGTACACTTGGAGCATTTGGTTTCGAGAATAAATTAATATCAGCAATTATGGCGCTGTACACTGGTCCGACAGCCAAAGTGATGCACCAAGGCTACCCCTCGGACATATTTAAGATCAAGAGTGGCACGAGACAGGGTTGCCCCCTCTCGCCCTTACTCTTTGCCATGTGCATGGAACCGTTAGCGGCACATGTGAGAGAGAATCCGGATATTTCCGGTCTCAAATTAGATAATCAATCCCACAAAATAGCCCTCTATGCTGACGATGTGCTAATGGTCTTGTCTAAACCACTCACCTCCCTCCCTAACCTCTTCAGCCTATTAGATAAGTTCAACAAAATTTCAGGATTTAAAATAAACCAGTCAAAGTCAGAAGCCCTGAACGTTACCATTCCAAAACCAGAAGAAAAACTGATCTCTTTAAACTTCAACTTTCGCTGGCAACCTAAGGCAATTAAATACTTAGGGGTATTTATTACAAGTGAATATAAATCAATTTATAAAGCAAACTATCCCAAATTAATTAAAGCACTGAAGGAGGATATAAGAAGGTGGGCGAAATTCAATATCTCTTGGATAGGAAAAATATATAGCATAAAAATGAATGTTCTCCCACGCATCTTATACTTATTCCAAACCCTCCCAGTACCGTTAAATTTGAAGGAAATTAGAGATCTACAATCCGCCATTTTTACATTTATTTGGGGAGGCAAAAAACCTAGAATAAATAGTCAGATCCTAATGAAACACCCAACAGAAGGGGGCTTAGCAGTACCTTGCTTAATTTCATACTATCGAGCGGCCCAATTATGTCAACTCTCCCAATGGCAAACAAACCCTGATTTGAAGCGATGGGTCGCATTGGAAAGCAAAGCCTGTTCCCCATTGGAACTAAGCAACCTATTATGGACTCCAAAAATAGCAAGAAAATCCGCTATACTTCAGCCGCTATCCTCAATGACCAACTCATTAGCAATCTGGGATGTTACCAAATTTCGATGCGGACTTACGTCCAAAAAATCCCAGATGACAACCCTATGGGGTAACCCACACTTTGCTCCGGGTATGCCTAGCGCTAACTTTCAAATTTGGAAACAGCATAATATTATGAGATTACAAGATCTGGTGGTGGACAACAAACTCATATCATTTGCACAAATTAGAGAAGAGAAAAATATCCCACAATCAGAATTCTATAGATACCTCCAGATCAGAGCCTTTTACAACAACTCAACCCCATATCCACCATTGACAACTTTCGAAAAGCTCTGTCTGAATGAGACTAATACGAAGGGACTCACATCGCAGATGTATAGAGAAGTGATCGGTTCTGGAATTAAAGTCACCCACAAACTAGGCTACATGCTAAAATGGGAAACAGACTTAGGGGAGACCCTAGATTTAGACGAGTGGACACAAATAGCAACAACAGCTGCTAAGAGCTCGATTTGCACAACATTAAAGGAGAACGCATATAAGGTCCTAATGAGGTGGTACCTCACCCCGCTTAGACTATCCAAATTTGTACACGGTAGTTCTCCGCTCTGTCCTAGACAGTGTGGAGAACCCGCTGATCTGTTACATATGCTGTGGTCCTGCCCCCGGCTGAGTCCACTATGGAAAAAAATCATCAATTGGCTTCAGAGGCTTTTAGGCCTCGACATCCCATTTGACCCCGGGCTCTTCCTTTTGGGAAGAGCACGACAGGGCTTCTCAAAGGCAACTCTTAAACTAATAGCTCATTTTGCTACAGCCGTGCGGTGCGAGATCGCAGCATTATGGAAACAAAGTGAAATTCCTGTTATCCCCAAAATTCGGAACAAAATTTGGTTCATATGCCAGATGGAAAAATTGACAAGTTTAGTCAATGACACTGGCGAAAATTTCCTAAAAGTCTGGACGCCTTGGCTGGCCCAGACAGACATCCCTGGGGTGGAGAGTTCCACCGTTTTGCTTTAATAGTAGCTAGATGCGTTCTCCGGTGATGGAGTAGCCCACCCAGCAGCAACAAATTAAACTAGACATCGGTCTCGGAGGCGATGAGCAGAGTCGCGGCATCCCGTCCTCCCTCCCCCTCCCACCCTCTTCCCCTCCCCCCCCCCCACCTAACTTTACTTTATGATTATTTATTATTTAAGATTATGTCAATACTTATAACTATGTTTTGATGACAATGTTTGCGCTCAGCTGTTATACATAAGAGATATGAATAATGCATGTCACAGTACTGGAAATAAAATGTATATATGCTGTATTTTCACAAAAATAAAAAAATACAAGTTAAAAAAAAAAAAAAAATAGATTTAACAGATTTATGTGACTGACTGTATTTTGTGGAAAAAGACATTCGCTCCTTTAAAGAAGATTGGCCATTATAAGACCTCTTAGTCAAATTTTTCTCTTTAGTTGTTTGAATCAGGACCTGCCTATCAAGACCTGCCGCTCGTACAAATAATCAGTATGTTAACTCTCATAGCCCTTCTCACTAAATGTGACCTTCATAATATCAGTGCTGAACAATGAAATCAAGATCGGTGGAGTAGTTGTGTTCCAATCTACCAGATTGGCTATATGGAATGTTCCTCAGCCAACCTTGGTGATGATTGCTCTTAGCATGGAGGTAACAGTTGGACGCCACCTCCTTGATGTGTACATCTGTCTGTATTTAATTGTTGGAACAACTTTTACGCAAAGATCAAGAAAAATTATAGAACTGGAATCAACCACAGAAGTGAAAACTAGACCAATCATATTTAAAGACAAATGTGTAAATTAATCATGAATATCACAAAAGGTAGTGTCCCAAATGATAAGAATATCATCTATGAAAAGATGAGCACCAGTCCTGTTTTTTTGTGTTATGTTTTGGTTGATGTCATGTTAAAGGGAAAGGAAGCACAGCCATTCTGATTGGCTGGCATAATTTCCTTTACATGACGTAACCAAATGGTTTCCACATGCCAATCAGAGTCTTGGAACCATTTGCCGAAAATGTGATGTCAAAGGCCTATAAAAGCCTATGCAGCCTCATTTTATGGCAAGAAGCTGAGGAGGAATGACCTTCTCCTCAATAGAAGGACAAGGGCGTGCCTACCGAAGATGTAAGAAGATACAGATGAAGAAGACCCCAGAAGACCCCAAAATTGGATTACAAATTACAGATGAAGAAAAAGAAAGAAGAAAAAGACTCTGGATTTATTTTTTACCTCTGTTTGAGTTCGTGGATTGGTTCGAGAGCTTGCAGTTTCCCCAGGAATTGGAGGTTGAAGACATCTAAAGGTAAGTAAAAAAAATTAATGTACAGTATGGCTCCGCTTTACAGCGCTCCGCTTTACAGTGTTCCACTCATACAGCGCTTCCCAAAGTATACCCATATTCATTAGGTTCGGCGTTTGTTCCGTTTTTCCGGCGATTTTCAGCATGACACGCTCAGCAGCTGAGTATCTGGCTATCACTAAGCAACAGTTTTAGTCTGTGCGCAACTCCTTGTCAGGTGCAATTTGTTAGCAAAACAGTCGGTTTACAGCTCTGCATCTCTGTTTTCAAAGGTACAATACAGTACAGTATGGCCCCGCTTTACTGCGATTTCCACTTTACGGCGGCGGCCTGGAACGGAACCCGCTGTATGAGCGGGGCCCTACTGTATATTATTTTTCTTTTACAGGTTTTTTATTTAATTTTTTTTTGGATGCCCATTCATTGCCACTGTATTTATGTACCATATGTTTCTATGAATATACATACATAAAGGGGACAATCAATGGTTGTTTTTGCAAATGCTTGTTTTTATATATTTTAAATGTATTTTGCATCTTTTTTTAGAAATGTTTGGGCAATTTAATTTTTATTTTTATTTTGTAAGATGTAATTTTTTGTGGTGTTTTAAATAGTGTATTTTGAGGGGGGTGCTTGCTTTTTAAGAGTGGCTTCTTTTTGGTAGTTAGATTTTGCCAGATGGTGTTTACTTTGAGCTTACATTTATTTCATAATGGTTTGTGTTGGTGTTTTAATTGTGAATTGTGGTCTTTATTTTGGATTAATTGATTGGTGGTAATTCATTTCTGTTTACTTCTTGATTTGTTTTTATTTTCTGATTGTTTGGATGGCATTGGATCTTGTTTGTGATCGTTTCTTTTAGGTTTACCATTGACATGTGGCCCACACCCTCAAATCCTCTCTCAGGGTTTTGAGTACTTTTGGGTAATTTGCTTTATATGATGTATAATAATTCTTTGCAATGTTGACTCCTAAATATTTAATTGCAATAGATTGCCATTTAAAGTTAGTTTATGTCTATCAATTTCTCTGTGGCCTTTGGGAGATTTATACTCAATGTTTCCGATTTTGCTTGATTGATTTTAAACCCCAATATCTTATTAAATTTCCCTAATAGATTAAATACATTAGGCAGAGAGGTAAGGGGCCTGGATAGCGTTAAAATAACGTCATCTGCATACAGTGCCACTTTATGTGACTACTTCTGTATCTGTATTCCAGAGATATCCGGATTATTTCTGATTTGGGAGGCTAGGGGCTCTATGCACAGGGCGAACAGAAAGGGGGATAGAGGACACCCATGCCTCGTACCACTTTTTATTTGAAACAGATCAGATGGGAACCCCTGGGGTCTAACTCTCAATGCCGGACCCTCATATAATGCTTGTAATGCTTTTAAAAATCATCCTCCAAAGCCAAATTCTCCAAGTGTCTCTTTTAGTTAAGGCCAATCTATTCTATCAAATGCTTTTTCAGCATCCAGACTCAGTACCATAGACTGGATTTTTTTTCCGTCTGTGCCAATTCAATTAGATCTATAATACATCTAGAGTTGTCTGCTGCCTGTCTGCCCTTGATAAAAACCCACCAGATCCAGATGAATCAGTCTGGGTAGGATATGGCTTAACCTGTTCGGTAACATTTTGGAGTATATTCTGACGTCCGCATTTATTAAGTATATTGGCCTGTAACTCTTACAGTCTGCTGGGTCCTTCCCTTGTCTATAAATCAAATAGATAGACGCCTGGAGCATTTGTTCCTGGAATGGGACACCTGCTAGTGCCAAATTAAACAGTCTAAGCAGGTATGGGGCTAATAGTTTGTGAAACTTTCTGTAATAAACAGTAAATTTGAAAATCCATCTGGCCCTCGGGCCTTGGCTGGCATTAGATTTTTAATGACATCCAACAGCTCTTCAACTGTGAAGTCCTTCTGTAGCGCTCCCCTTTCTTCTCTGCCCAGTCTAGCAATTTTGAGTCTGCTAACAAATCTCTTAGGGCTTTGCTAGTCTTATCATTATGTAAGACCTTTTTTCCATCATATAGACTTTCATAGTACTGTTTAAATTCCTCAACAATAAGTTTGGGGTTGGAGGTCATGCTTCCTGATGTCACTCGAATGGCTTGTACATAATAATTTAGGTGTCTTAAAACTTCTGTCTTGACCAGCTTAACTCCTTATTAGTCTGGGAGGTTAGGAGCAAATTTAACTAAATTCTGGTGTCTGTCAATTCCTTCAGCGTATCCGCCAGCTTATTGAATATATGGAGAGAGGAGAGTACCTCAAGTTTTGCTTGCAACTTTTGCATTTTTGATTCTCTCTTTTTTCTGTGTTGCAGCGATGCCTATCAGGGTGCCTTTAAAGGTTGCCTTATGTGTCTCCCAGAGAGTAGTTTGTGCTGGAACACTCTCTTTATTGATTTTGAAAAAAGAGTACATTTCCTTACTAATGGTCTGGTATATCTCTGGGATCTGTATGAGTGACTCATTTAATTTCCAGTATGCTCGTGGTCGATCTAGATTAATTTGAGAGCACCTCAGATCTATTGGTGCATGATCTGACCATGAAATATCATGGATCCCTGTATGGGAGATCTTTGGGACCAGTCTCTTGGACACAATGAAGTAGTCTATTCTGCTATAACTGTCATGTGGGTGAGAGAAGAACATGTATCCCCTGGTGAATCTCTCTCCATATGTCAGTTAGTTATCTTTTAAGCCCTTAATAAGTGTGCTCGTGTCACTTTTTCGGGTTTTCCTTGTTTGAGAGGACTTATCTATCTCTGGGTCTATGGCCCTGTTAAAGTCCCCTGCTAGAATTATGTATCCCTTTGCTATTTTGTTTAATGTTCCCAAAAAAAGAGGAAAAGAAGTTAGGATTGGGTTTGCATAATTCGTACGCTATAGTGAGGTGTTGGCCCTGTATGGTGCCTTCCAAGATTATAAATCTTCTATCCTTGTCTTTTTTAGTTTGTTCCACACAGAAGGACAATCTGTTATGGAACAAAACTGTAACTCCTTTCTTTTTGACTAACGCAGATGACAGGAAACATTGACGGAAATTCTTGTCAAAGAATTTAGGAAAACGTGTTTTAGTAAAGTACGTTTCTTGTAATAAGAAAATGTTGGGATTTTTTTTATAATCTGTTAACGCTAGCCTTCTCTTATTTGGGCTATTGAAGCCATTGACATTATGTGATATAATGTTTATGGACATTGTAGTGTGAGGTGTCTTTTGCTTACCAGGGCTAAACACAGAGTTCGATTATCCGTCAGCTCCCAAGACCACCCGAAATTCTTCCATTCTCTCTAGTAATCTCCATTCTACTGCTCCGGTAAGAAGGGGGGAGAAGGATCATACAGAAGGGAAATCGGGGGTTAGACAAATACATTAACAAAACAAGTCAACAGAGTCATCACTACACCTGATTGACTCTATTTCCTTTGCCCTTGGTATGTAACCATATTCTGTACTCAGAAGATAATGTGTCCAGACACATGGGTGACACCTGCACCCAAGAGCCCAAGGGACTTCCCTGGGCATCCAGGGAGAACCCCTTTCGCCCAGGTATGGGCACATGTGGACTGCTGGGTAGGATACCCTCCTCAGCCCCCCCTACCCCACAGCGTAATGATGTGGATTTTAATGAAACAATGCGTAGCCATGATAGTATGCCCAAAGGGCCACATAGCGGGGATGTGGGAGATATGGAGAGAACAGGGAGGGGCGATTGAACTAAAAATGATGGGAAGATCTGGGGACAAATTTTTTTACATTTACAGAACATAAAGATAAAAAATATTTTTCAAAAAAGACCTACAGTAAGACTGAGTAAGCCCTCTCTTGGGGAAAAAATGACATGGGAAAAGGGGGAGACAGGAACATCGTGCTTAGAGCAGAGCCCCACGACTGAACCAGATTAAGCACTTAATATACTGTGGATACACTCCAAAACTTTTGCATAAAAGAACAGTACAATAAGAGACAATATAGGATAGCAGAGGAGGACCCTAATTGTTTGCTGTACTATAAACAAAATAATCATATTTTGACGGAACCTGTGTTTAAACAATAATGTTATAACAATTTTGCGCCTACTATATGACATATTTTTATTGTGCCGATGGCAGGTATGGTTACTTTTGGAGCCAGGTGCCCCTAAAGGTGGGAAGTGGGGAGGCTTGAGAAAAGTATGGTGGTTAGGTTTCACACAAGCTTTTTGTGGGATTTTAAACATTTGAGATTTGCCATGCTTTGATCCCTCGATATCTGCAGCACTAGCACCGTGTGGCTCTTTTGCTTTTCGGCTTGATATACCGCACTGTTCTAAGCCTTCAACTAACGGCGCCTCACAGTGATGTCACAATTCATAGTATTAGTCCTTCCAGTGTGTGCTCTGTTTTCCAATTCCTCGCTACTGCAGTACTATGAGATCTATGTGGGTGTATCCTATTTGGTCTTTCTAGTGCTGCTATTTCCCCCTTTGCGGCTTTACCGCTTATGGACTGTGTTTGAACTTTGAAACAAGCGGCGATGGGAGATCTCTCGATACCGAATATTTGAGATATTTTTCACATGAAACATCTGAGCTGTTTACCTGTGGTGTTACCGTACTTCACACTCTGGGAGGATCCATCTGATGAGATGCTGATTCCTAGGAGTATTTATAGTGCCATCGTGAGAGAGGCCACCCACCTGTAGGAAATCTAAGCCTTTGAAGACCTTTGGAGGGTGGGTTAGACCGCGACTTTGCTCCTGACCAGTTATACACCCGGTGTCCAGTAACCCATGTCTTGTTACATGATATGCCTATAATCATCTTATTTGATGTACGCTGATTACTCACCCGTTATTAATATTTTTACTTAACTAAAATTACTTCACTATGAGCGGTTTGCGCTGTGTCTTTTTTGTCATTTTTCCCTTTTGTGTGATAGCTGGGCCAGCTATCTTACTGGGTCTGAGTGGGCCAGAGGCGGAGCCCCACTGCTACCCAACTAGATTAATCTATTCAGGTGAGGAACTTTTTCTCTAGTGGACATCTAGACCAGAAAGCCTCAAATAGCATTGTGACGGACTCTAGGCCAGGTGTATGGTCGCCCGTGGGGTTTTTGTGTAAGCCCAACCTTAGTCCACATGGATGGTCCTCAGTCCTTGTCTAGGGTGCTTTTAGCCAGGCTCCCTGGTCTGGCAGGGCCAAAGCCGAGTCTATTTAAGAATCAGGGCATCTCTTCAGAGTCTTTGATAGAGACTCGAGTTCTTCGCAGGGCCTCTGTGATGGATTCATGATGCGTGACCTCTGGAGGGTTACAGGTGAGAGGTCCGGGAAGAACTGCAGTCCTGTTGCTTATAACTCTAATCTCTCTTTATTTCTTGCAGCCTCCATGATCTTCTGCTTACTCCTGAAGTGGTGGAATCACAAGATCACATCCCTCAGCTGAACAAGGGTTGGCACTCTTGGGCCCAAGGCCTATCCAGTAGGATATCAGACACAGAGAGGTCTGGACACAGGCTGAAGAACATTTGGTGCATGTAAGCATCCAAGTTATCAATGGCCCTGAGTATCCCTCCTATTATCGTACTGTTTCTCTTTTGTCTTTTCTCCTGTTCCTCCTGGCCCTATGCCAGTTCTGTTATTTAATATTTGATTGCCTGTATATCCTTCTTGTGGGAGCCTTGTACAGCTGTAGTGGCCGTATTTGTAAAAGATCACGGAGCCGTTGTCGTTGGCTCTTCTGTATTCAATGCAGTATTAATTTTGCATTCCCGCGTTCATGCCGCATTCACATCGCCCGGCTGATCCGCGTTTGGTCTGTTTAATTTAATGGTTTCTGATTTAATTGGGTGAAAATCTTCGCGTATCCGCCAGGTGGCAGAAATTCATGAATTGTAATGAATTGTAATGTGTACAGTACTTGCGCTACTGTGTTGACTTGCAGGTGTTTAAAAAAACAGATAAAAACATGTCTGCCACAGTTTTCCATTGTGAATTGACCTTGAAGAAGTTATCTTTTTTAGGCGTTTCGTAATTAAAAACTGTAAAAACTCAATGCTCTGTGTCTTTTTTTTACATTGAATGAAAACAAAAAAGGAAATATAATGCTCACTAAATCAAATGATGTGATAGTAATATGATAGTGCCTGAGCCGTCAAGATTGACGGTGGGTGCAACTGATGAGCTGAATATACTAGAATTAACTACAGCTGAGAAGTGAAGACATATTTGTTGCCACCACTTAGCAACTAGAAGCTCATTTGGAAGTGCACTCCTAGGCATTAAAACTTAACATTTAATAGGTAAATAGAGTAAAATAAGTTCTTAACATAAAGTGATAATATTAACTACATATAATGTACTGTGGCGGGAGGGAATGAGGAGATGATAGATGGCCAAGGTATATAGTAAGGTATGCTAGTGCCTAATAGTACTTAGCAAAAGCAGTGATACCAAATTGGCTTTAATTAAGGAGTGGGTTACTCAGCTGAGAAAGCTCAGAAGTGCTTGCCCTGTATATGAGTATTGTGCGTCATGTGGCGTAGCGTACCGAGCACCCAACCTGTATTGATAAATAGCCCAAGTCAGTGTCCTGCTACTAAATATAATATTTAAGCTGTTAGATATAATCACTGTATGTGCAACTCAATGACAGGTTGGTGGTACGTGGATTGATTCTGCGCCCAATGACGTTTAACAATCACTCTACATAGATAGTATAATAGGACAGCTATTAGTAATAAAAAACCAGAAAAAACTGATACTGAACACTCTGCTAATTATTAAAGCAGTAAATAAATTGTTACTGTGGTTATTAAACAAGCCGTCAATATATAATCAATACCGTGAGGACTTGTGCTCAGCAAAATCCCTGTGCACATAACCTTCTACCAATTCATAGAACAATTCATGCATGAATAGGTGTCTGTGCACAGCAGATGCTGGCAGGCTAGCAGTGATGATGTTAAATACCAGATAAATCGCAACAATTTGCAGTTACAGTGATGTCTGTTAGCTACAAGGTAAAGTGACACAGTGAATCACAGTACAGAGACAGGCTTCAGCAAAGAACCACTGAGTGAACAGAACCTGGTTAAGCCTGGATACGAACGCGTTAAAATGCTGGTGCTCACGTATTGATTATATATTGACGGCTTGTCAATCTGTCCCTATCTGTCCCCGCCAGAATACCTGCAAAACTTCCAGCCAAAGCCTGATTTCATGTTCAGGTACCAGCAAGCTTGCATGTACCAAAAAGATTTCCAGCTTCATCAGCTGTCAACTACAGGTATAGCAGGCCTGCTGTCACCTGTCAACTACATGTATAATGAAGACTATAGGAGTGACAGTGACTCGTCACCACACGTTTGGCAAAGTCTATAATGAAGGGAAAAACACTATACAGACGAGACCACGACTATTCTAAAGCTTGCCTTAAACTAGTTTGGTTACATTCTGGGTATGTGCTGGGTATGTGCTGGGCTTGTTTAAGGCAAGTTTAAGGCATTTCTGCATTGACTAATGACCCATAGGATTAACACAGCAGGGGTCCCTGGCAGTCCCATTCAGTTTGAAAGGGACTGCCAGGGACCCCCGCTGTTAATCTGATGGGCCATTAATCAATGCAGAAATGCTGGGGCTAATTTAAGGCAAGTTTAAGGCATGTATTCAAAATGTACCTGGGTGTACCTGGGTCTTTTTGTCGATTGCCACTGGTTTGTGTTAGAATAATCGCAGTCTCTGCTTTACAGTACAGTATTAAGTTTACAGCTGCAGTTCAAGCTGCTGTATTTTAAAAAAAATATATTCTTTTTTTTAAATACTGTACTGTACGTACAATATGTGCATCAATACATTATGCACACAAACAAGTGATTAGTTACAGTAAGCTGCAGATCGGTCTGTTCTCCTCTAATCAATTGCTTTGCCCAGGGTTATTTAATTCTTGCACAATTATTGAAAATGTAGTCCAGCATTATGATTGACTGAGCAGTTACTAAAGTAGATATAATTGGTGGACAGCTAGGGAGAGGGTGGGGCTCAAGAGCCAGAGCCTATCAGAAGTTGTATGAACTGCTGCTTTAATTCCCAATGACTCGACTTGACGCATGCGCAATACCGGAAATAATAGCATAATTTTTTCCCCCCAGAAAATAAACTTTGACATCAAGTGGAAAAAGGCAAAAGGAGGGATTTCGATGGACCTACAGTATTATATCACTTTTTTGAAACGTTGCTTGCGCATTGTGATTCTGATTTAAAAATCCAAGTACTGTAACCAACAATTTAGTGACAGTGCAATTTTTATTGATTAGGATAGAATAAGTGTGAGCTTTATAGAAAACCTTCAACAGTATGCTGCTGTTTTCATATTAAATACTTTTTTACATTGTACTGTAATCATCACTACTGTTTGACGTTGCATTTTGCAGTATAATTACAATACACTTGCATATTTAGTTAACTCTTTTAAGAACCCCCAAAAATAAAAATGTACATCTTTTATTCTATATGTTTTATTCAATACTTTCAACTTTTACTAGGCTTTCTCTTGTTTTCATACTGTTTTAATTGAATGCGCATGCGTGTATGTCTCATTGGAACCCTTTTGAAACACATATGCGTGTCATCACATTTAGGCGCATGCGTGTATGTGTCATTGGAACCTTGTTGAAACGCATATGCGTGTCATCACATTTATGCGCATGCGTGTATGTCTCATTGGAATTTAAATTTCAAGTTAAAAAAATGGTGAAAAAAGACACATCCCTTTTTAAAGGACTGATTTAAATAAACCATAATGTGAACCATGTTTTATTTAGGGGTGGGGGTGCTTCAATATTTCTCGTGAATTTAAAGAAGAATTTTTTTATTTTATCTAGATAGTCATGGAAGAATGAAAAATACAAATAATCATGAATAATACAAATTTACAATCTTTATCTTCTTCGAAATTGCTGCATTGCATTCTGTAGTTCTTAGATCTTTTGTCATTGAGAGAGGGGGAGTTTGTGTAAATTAAAGACTACTACAATATACACGCAGTACAAAACTTTTACATATGCCCCCCCTTCCTTTTTTAGTGCAGCAGCCAGCTCTGAAAATAAAATAAAAAATGAGTGCATTAAAGGGCATTAAAGGGCACTCTTACATCCACCACCAGTCTAAGTTCTTTCAAATCTAAGGCTGTCACACATTTTAATGTGATCTGTAACTGTTTCATACGCCCATAATACAAATTATCTTTAACTGTGCATCCAATGTCTTGTATATAATGTATACCCTGCTCATTATGTATTTGTAAACATGTATTATTTGTCTTAACTCTGTGGCCAGGACATACTTGAAAACGAGAGGTAACTCTCAATGTATTACTTCCTGGTAAAATATTTTATAAATAAATAAATAAAATTTACTGTAAGGCATTGTGTATATCACTATATTGGAGCACAGTGTCTTACCTGCCAGTATCGGGGGGAGGAGAGGGGGGGGGGTATTTCCTGTACTTTATCTTCACCCACCTCCAGACATGCACATGTAAAACAGAAATAGAAATAAATGATTATACATGCATACCAAGCATTAAAAACATGAAACAATTAAACAATTTAAAACAATCAACTTTTTTGTTGTTGAGTAAAAACATTGTTCTATCACTTTTGAACTACAGCACAGTGCAATCAAACAGCAAAGTCATTCCCAAATGGGCTGGCCTTCCAGGGACGAGCCCTTATATGCATTAAAAGGTCATTGATGGGGACTCTCACGGTTCTCATAACATGATCGTTAACAGTAAAATAACCCTACACTTCCTCCAAAATGGTTTTCCTTAAATTTTCCAGCAGAGCCTTCTTGATTTTATTCCCTTCATAATTTATGTTGTGGGTCCACACGCTGTACATCTCAAGACGTGGTGTCAAAAGATGAACAGTGCATATTTCTGGGCTACTCCACCACTTCCGATCTTGTATTTCTCCCGGACATGCAGGGGCAGGTCGCTCAAGATGATGTCTGGCAGCGTTACAATGGGAGCGGGTTTGCTTCTGGGAGCGGGTGTGCTTCTGGCAGCGGGCTAGGGTAGGTGGTCTGGGAGAATGTTTTCCTCCTGTTGTGGCCTTATCGGGGTTGTCATCTCTTTTTGTGGCCTTATCGGGGTTGTCATCTCTTGTTGTGGCCTTATCGGCGTGGTCATCCTTGTCATGCCTTATCGTGTGTTGTCATCTCATCCTCTTCAAGGGCACACAGGTACACATATTCTGCAGACGGGGGGAGTGAGCGTGGGGGGGGGCAAATCCTGCTCCTGCGTCGGATATACAGGTGCAGGGGCAGGGACTCCAAGCAAAGAATAGATCCCAATGATGTTCCTCTCCATCTTCTCTATACGCCTATCCATATTCAACATGGTCTCCAAAAGAAGATCAATCTTTTGCACCGTAGATTTGTCAGGGATTTAGACACAACTTAAACCATTCAGCATGCGGCGAACGAGCTGGATCTTGTGAGAGGAGTGCTGTTTACACTGGCGGCCGCCTTTATTCTAAAACGGCTGCCACCGCAAAGTGCGGGCAGATGCGGCTGTCTCGCGGCTGTTTCCTGGCGCGTGCCACGCGTCACAGTGGCGCTGGTCACACCGTGCAAGGGTTTCCCCGGCATCCCCGAAGGCCCTGAATGTTGATGGGGTAAGGGGAAGATGCGGAGCAGCCAGGGGGAGCAAGAGGGAGCAGCTGGGGATCGCGAGGTGAGCAGATGCGATGCGCACACGGGGAAGAAGATGCGCACGTGGAGAGGGGAAGGCGGCTGGCGCGCGGCTGGTGCGCGACCAAGTTCGGCGCCCAGCCAAAAACAATTTCGGGCAAACGTTAGAATAAAGCTGGCCGCAGCAGTACATCTGTGTGGATAGGTACAGGAGCAGGTGACCTGGGGTTCCCAGGAGAGCAGCGCCGTGGATAAGTGCAGGAGCAGGTGACCTGGGGGTTCCCAGGAGAGCAGCGTCGTGGATGTGTGAAGGAGCAGGTGACCTGGGGGTTCCCAGGAGAACAGCATCGTGGATGGGTGCTGGAAAAGATGACCTGGGGGTTCCAAGGAGAGCAGCGTCGTGGATGGGTGGCTGCCAAATGTTTTGCTTTGTGTGCACACCAGCGAATTTCTTCTTGACATAATAAGGCCCAGGGTTCATAGCCTTTGGAGTCTTCGGAACGTTTTCTTTATTCTCCTTTGCCTTTCGCTTTGGCTTATACACAGCTACCACCTTTCGATTTGTCGTGGTCGGCACGGCAGAAGCAAGGGTGTTCCTGTATCCGTAGAACAGGGGTTCGATCGTGATTTTTGGCTCAACCCGATGCACTCAGCCACGCAAACAAGCACTTTGCGGTCTAAAAATGACTTTTTTCAGGGATTTTTTCTAAGTCCAACTTTGCTCGATCGCAGCCCTGTTTGCGTGAAATTCTGCCCTTAAGCGGGATGCACTAAGCAACGCAACCTTAGCAAACACGAAAGTTGCGTTGATCAGAACACGTCAGGTCAGAGTAGACGCAAAGAAATCTGGACTTAAAAAAAATTCTGGCTTTTTATTTTTGCATGTGCAAAACCCATACAGCAGGCCGGCGGGTGTCCCCGGCTGACCCTGCGGGGGTCCCGACGGAGCCCGGGTGCCGTGTGGGTGTCCCTGGCTGACCCTGCGGGGGTCTGGGTGTCCCCAGCTCACCAAGCGGGGGTCCTGCGGGAGTGCCGGGGTCCCTGCGTGAGTCCGGGATCCCCGCGGCCGTCCCGGGGTCCCCGCGGGAGTCCCGGGGTACCCGCGGGCCTGCGGTACCAATGTTGCACCTCCAAAAATAAGAAACAACAATTATAACTAAATACACCCCCCTAACACATACTATACAGTAATGGCCAAAATTACTATTATCCAAATATGGATAATAATGCATTTGGCCATTTTAAATACATATAACATTCAATAAATACAGTCAAAACATATTACACTTACCTTTTACAGGCACCCACGATGAAGGCTGTCTTCATCCTCATCTTCATTCTGCCCATGCCCCTACGGTGCTGCAAAACATGCACAACAATTACAATAGCCAATGTAATGTCCCCTAAACCCTTAATCACCATAGCGGTTATTAACCGCTACAGTCATTAAGGGGTTAACTCACCCTCACCCACCACTCGGGAGGCCTACATACCCTTCCACACTAACCGCCCACCCTGTGAGGCCTAACCACCCTCACCCACTACCCACAAGGGAGGCCTACCCACATACCTTTGGCGCCAATACCCCCTCCCCCCACCCCCAGTACCCAAAATTAAAACAGTACACTGCCCCACAATAAACATCATTCTATTTATTAAATACATAACCCACCCCCTGTGCCCCCTCCCCCATAAATACATGATTTATTCTTTTACATACAGGGTTCATACCTCAGCCCCACGTGAGTCCATGGCGGGCTGGCGGGTCACCTGACAGACATACAGGGTACCAGCAACTTGTTTCACACAGGTTCTGGAGGCCTGTTGGTGGGTCCTGCCAAGTGCCATGGCCCCAAGTGGTCTCCTTGGGTCACCATGGGCCATAATTGGGTCCCCATGGTAGGCCCGCGGATGTCTGAGAGCCCCGGGTCAGACCCGCAGGTGTCTGTGGGGCCTCGGGTGGTTCTCACGGGGGTCTGGGGAACTCACGAGTGCTCACTACGGGTCCGTGGTGCCCCCACGGATGTGGGACCACCGCTTCATCCCCGCACCTACGGGTCCGTGGTGCCCCCACGGATGTGGGACCACCGGTTCTTCCCCACAGACTACGGGTCCGCGATGCCCCCACAGATGTGGGACCTCCGCTTCATCCCCGCAGGTGTCACCCGTGGAACCACCAGCCTGATACCTGTGAGATACCTGAGGAGAGCGCAGGTGGTCTCCAGAGGTCTCACGCAGAACCAAGGAACCAACCCTGAATGTAAAATAAATAAACCGGACCTATACATACATAGACACCTACAGTACAATAATGTGCAAAATAACTATTATCCAGATATGGATAATATATTATTTGCCCGTTATGAAACACATGAAACATCCACAAATCAAAACATGAATTTTTAATCTTAAAACCACCACATTGCATGTTAAAATAAATCCAGCAGCCATTGCAAATATAAAAAACCCAAACTGCAGCTACACAAATGTCTATGAAATGTCACACAATTGCATTGAGTGTGTACATGATGCAATTAATCTGTGCATCATATAACACTATGAAAAATATATGTAACAATAAAATACACTATGAACAACGTCCCCAAACCACCAATGCCATCCTGAAAATCAATTAGAAACTAACCAACATCAATACAATTAGCATCAATCAATTAATCCATTTCCTCAAACAATTAAAATACAATACTAATCAATTATACAATTCCCTATTCAATTGCTAAAGCCAAACCATTGCCAAAACAATTCTAATTTAAAGTAACCACCATCATTCTAATCTTACTACCATAAAGAAGCCATTAGCTAAATACAAATTAAATTATTCACAACAATGACAAAATAAAGATGCTAATTACATTATCCATACATAAAAAGAACCTAAACATGAGCAAAACAATCAATTATTATCCCTGTATGTCTATCAATACAGATAGATAAACATAACATACAGGGGCAATAATACAGCATAAAATACAATGCATTTACATACAAAATTCACTTACAATATACCCATTCAGTGTCCGTGAATGTATTATATACATAGATACATTAACGGGCATTAAATGGGAGTGAAAAAATAAAAGACATGAATGAAAAATCATAAAAACCTGTAAAAGTAAAAATAATAAACTTTTCTTTTGTTTACTCACCATTAGATGCCCACTCACCGAAATCCAAGCGATCCGGAAGCACAGGAACCAATCCACAGGTAAGCCATAAAATAAAAAACCATAACAAATCCACGTCTGTGTCTTCTTTCTTCTTTGGGGTCTTCTGGGGTCTTCTTCCATCTTCTCCCATCTTCTTCCGGCTTCTTCCGTCTTCTTAGGCCACGACCTTCAGCTCTTCTTAGGAGGGGAGATGTTCCCTCCTCGGCGACTAGCTTCAAAATGAGGCGACATAGGCTTTTATAGGCCTATGACGTCACATTTTGGTTAAATGTTTCCCACGGTCCTGATTGGGCCCTTAAAAACATGTGATTTGGCCGATGGAAAAAAAGGATGACGTAATTTAAAGGCAATGAAAGCACAGCCAATCAGAATCAGTACAGAATTGTACCGTAGCCAATCAGAGTGTGGGAGCTCCATCACATCTTTGATTGGCTCTAGTAGACCATGTGACAGAGGCTTGGGGGAGAACAGATGTGACATCTTTGAATGCCTGTCACATGGTACTAGAGCCAATCAGAGTTGGGATGTATTTCCCACGCTCTGATTGGCTACCGTACCATGTGAGACCGGCCATGTTTCTTTTAATGACGTCATGTTAAAGGCAATTGAAGCAAAGCCATTCTGATTAGCTGTGCTTTCATTGCCTCTAAATAACGTCATCCTTTTTTTTTCCATCGGCCAAATCACATGTTTTTCACGGCCCAATCAGGACCGTGGATAATATTAATTTTGCCCATTACAGTACTGTATGTGTTAGGGGGCGGGGGGGATGTGTTTTGTTTATTGGATGCAATTGTCCCCAATAAACATGCTAACGTGCCTTAACCCCTTCATTGCCTTAGAGGCTATCCACTAAGGTAATGAAGCTGCATTAATGTATTTTTATTAATAGTGTGCGGGAGCAGGGGTTCCCCTGAGCTGAACTGCATTGATTTCTGCCTCAGAGACCCCCTGCTTCCTGAGTTACAGGCCCTGGTTTGGGGCATCGGTGCCAGTGCGGACGCCATCTTTATAGAGCCCACGTCGCGTCTTGGACGCTATAAAGATGGTGGCGGCACTGGCACCCGATGCCCCATACCGGGGCCTGTAACTCGGGAAGTTGGGATGTATTTCCCACACTCTGATTGGCTACCGTACCATGTGAGACCGGCCATGTTTCTTTTAATGACGTCATGTTAAAGGCAATTGAAGCAAAGCCATTCTGATTGGCTGTGCTTTCATTGCCTTTAAATGACGTCGTCATTTTATTTTTCATCGGCCAAATCACATGTTTTTCACGGCCCAATCAGGACTGTGGGAAACATTTGACCAAAATGTGACATCATAGGCCTATAAAAGCCTATGTCGCCTCATTTTGAAGCTAGTCACCGAGGACGGAACATCTCCCCTCCTAAGAAGAGAAGAAGGGGGTGGCGTAAGAAGACGGAAGAAGACGGAAGAAGCCGGAGAAGACCCCAAAAGACCCCAAAGAAGAAAAAAGACCCCAAGACAGACGGGAAGGACTACAAATAGAAGAAAAAGACACAGACGTGGATTTGTTATGGTTTTTTATTTTATGGTTTACCTGTGGATTGGTTCCTGTGCTTCCGGGTCGCTTGGATTTCGGTGAGTGGGCATCTAATGGTGAGTAAACTAAAGAAAAGTTTATTATTTTTACTTTTACAGGTTTTTATGATTTTTCATTCATGTCTTTTGTTTTTTCAGTCCCATTTAATGCCCGTTAATGTATATATGTATATACATACATTCACGGACACTGAATGGGTGTATTCTATGTGACTTTTGTATGGAAATGCTTTGTATTTTATGCTGTATTATTGCCCTTGTATTTTATGTACTGTATATCTATATGGATAGACATACAGGGATAATAATTGATTGGTTTGCTAATGTTTATGTTCTTTTCATGTATGGCTAGTTTATTTACTGCTGCGGCCAAGTTTATTCGAGCATTTGCCCGTTCTTGGCCGCAGCAGTAGCCTGGCGTGCGCCCGAGTGTGACGGGCGCGCGCCGAAGCAGCGGAAGAGCGCCCTCCGATCGGGGCGCTCTCCCTACCGCTGCCGGGTCCGCCGGGTCCCCCAGAACCCCCTGCCGCCGTCCCGCAGATCGCGGGACACCAGGGCTCCCTCAGGGAGCCCTGTACGCACGTGCAGGGGGCGCAGGCTCCCGAAGACGCGTGACCGCGCGTCTATGACGCGCGGCACGCCGAGGGGCGGCCACTAGCAAGCCGGGAAATCTCCCGGCTTGCGGTACCGACCACACTGCAATAAAGTGTGTCGGTACTGTATTAGCTTTATTTTGTCATTGTTGTGAATAATGTAATTTGTATGTAGTTAAAGGTTAATTGTAATGGCTTCTTTATGGTACTTACATTAGAATGATGGTGGTTACTTGAAATTAGAATTGTTTTGGCAATGGGTTGGCTTTAGGAATTGAATAGGGAATTGTATAATTGATTTGTATTGTAGTGTAATTGTTTGAGGAAATTGATTAATTTATTGATGCTAATTGTATTGATGTTGCTTAGTTTATAATTGATTACATGATGGCATTGCTGGTTAGGGAACATTGTTAATATTGTATTTATTGTTACATATATTTTGCATAGTGTTTTATGATGCACAGATTAATTGCATCATGTACACACTCAATGCAATCATGTGACATTTCATAGACATTTGTGTAGCTGCAGTTTTTTTTTTTATATATGCAATGGCTGCTGGATTTATTTTAACATGCACTGTGGTGATTTTAAGATTAAAAATGCATGTTTTGATTTATGCATGTTTTATGTGTTTCATAATGGGCACATAATCTATTATCCATATCTGGATAATAGTTATTTGGCACATTATTCTACTGTAAATGTTGGGGGGGGATGTATGTATAGGTCCGGTTTATTTATTTTACATTCAGGGTTGGTTCCTTGGTTCTGCGTGAGACCTCTGGAGACCACCTGCGGTATCCTCAGGTATCTCACGGGTATCAGGCTCGTGGTTCCACGTGTGACACCTGCGGGGAGGAACCGGTGGCCTCACATCTGTGGGGGCACCGCGGACCCGTAGTGTGCGTGGAAGAAACGGTGGTCCCACATCCGTGGGGGCACCGTGGACCCATTGTGAGCACTTGTGAGTTCCCCAGACCCCCGTGGGAACCACCCGAGGCCCCGGAGACACCTCTGGGTCTGACCCGGGGCTCCCAGACATCAGCGGGCCTACCGTGGGGACCCAATTGTGGCCCACGATGACCCAAGGAGACCACCCGAGGGCCATGGCACTTGGCGGGACCCACCAACAGGCCTCCAGAACCTGTGTGAAACAAGTTGCTTGTACCCTGTAGGTCTGTCAGGTGACCCGCCAGCCCGCCGGGGACTCGCGTGGGGCTGGGGTATGAACCCTGTATGTAAAAGGATAAATCATGTATTTATGGGGGGCGGCACAGGGGGTGGGTAATGTATTTAATAAAAAGAAAGATGCTTATTGTGGGGCTGTGTATTGTTTTTATTGTGGGTACTGGGGGTGGAGGGGGGTGTATTGGCCCCAACGGTATGTGGGTAGGCCTCCCTTGTGGGTAGTGGGTGAGGGTGGTTAGACCTCATGGGGTGGGGGGTTAGTATGGGAGGGTATGTAGGCCTCCCGAGTGGTGGGTGAGGGTGGGTTAACACCTTTATGACTGTAGCGGTTAATAACCGCTATGGTGATTAAGGGGTTAGGGGACATTACATTGGCTATTGTAATTGTTGTGCATGTTTTGCAGCACCATAGGGGCATGGGCAGAATGAAGATGAGGATGAAGACGGCCTTCATCGTGGGTGCCTGTAAAAGGTAAGTGTTAAATGTTTTGACTGTATTTATTGAATGTTATATGTATTTAAAATGGCCAAATGCATTATTATCCATATGTGGATAATAGTAATTTTGGCCATTTCTGTATAGTATATGTTAGGGGTGTGTATTTAGTTATAATTCTTGTTTATTATTTTTGGAGGTGCAACATTGGTACCGCAGGCCCGCGGGTACCCCGGGACTCCCGCGGGGACCCCCGGATGGCCACGGGGACCCCCAGACTCCTGCAGGGACCCCCGCACTCCCGCGGGGACCCCCGCTTGGTGAACCGGACACCCCCGGACACCCGCGGGGTCAGCCGGGGACACCAGCGCGACCCCCGGGCTCCGTCGGGACCCCCGTGGGGTCAGCCGGGGACACCCGCCGGCCTGCTGTATGGGTTTTGCGCATGCAAAAATAAAAAGCAAGAATTTTTTCTAAGTCCAGATTTCTTTGCGTCTACTCTGACCTGGCGTGTTCTGATCAACGCAACTTTCGCGTTTGCTAAGGTTGCATTGCTTAGTGCATCCCGCTTAAAGGCAGAATTTCACGCAAACAGGGTTGCGATCGAGCAAAGCTGGACTTAGAAAAAATTCCTGAAAAAAGTCATTTTTAGACCGCAAAGTGCCTTTTTGTGTTGCTTAGTGCATCGGGTTGAGCCAAAAATCCCAATCGAAGAGCACTTTGCGGTCTAAAAGTGACTTATCGGACTTAGTGCATAGCCTCCTATGTCTCCAATCCCCTCTTTATATTGTACACATGTTCTGCTAGTCTGCGTTTAAGGGGTCTGCCCATTCTCCCCACGTACTGAAGTCCGCAGGGACTTGCAAAAGATGCACGCAGAATTTACTCCTGCAGCTAATAAATGTGCCAATGCTATAAATTTGGCCGGTGACTGTGGATTGAAATGTGTCACTTTTTACATTATATTTACATCCAATACAGGCATACCCCGCATTAACGTACGCAATGGGACCGGAGCATGTATAAAACGAAAATGTACTTAAAGTGAAGCACTACAGTACCTTTTCCCACTTATCGATGCATGTATTGTACTGCAATCGTTATATACGTGCATAACTGATGTAAATAACGCATTTGTAACAGGCTCTATAGTCTCCCTGCTTGCGCACAGCTTCGGTACAGGTAGGGAGCCGGTATTGCAGTTCAGGACGTGATGACAGGCGCATGTGTGAGAAGCCGTTTGCCTATTGGGTGATATGTACTTACTCGCGAGTGTACTTAAAGTGAGTGTACTTAAAGCGGGGTATGCCTGTACATCTGCCACACAAAAAATAGCCTTTGAGATTTGTTAACCATGTATTATTGCAATGTCCTGCTTCAATATTTGGGCAGCTTGGGGACAATGAGTCTTTTAAATTCCTAGCCTTTTTGTATACAATTTGTGGATCAGAGGGTAGGAACAGTTTTAACCTAGGTTCTCGTTGGAGGATTCCCCAATGCTTTTTAAATGTTTTAAGTATCTCTGGGGCCATACTATTATACCTTGAGATAAAGGGAATAAATTCTCCATCTTTTTGTTTGGTACTCGTTTTATCCATACTTACTAATGTTGTCCTGTCTGTAAGGTTGACCTTAGCAATAGCTTTATCAACTCTCTCTTTATTATAATTTCGTTCTAAGAATTTGTTTTTCAATTCAATTACTTGCTGATTGTATACGTTTTTCTGTGAGCAATTCATTTTCAGCTACAATGCCTGACCCTGCGGGATATTATTTATACATTTAGGATGATGGTGGCTGGATGCCAAAAGGTAGGAGTTGGTATAAATTAATTTCTGATATGTTTTTGTATGTACCACATTGTTCTCCACATATAGGACTAAGGGCCTCATGCAGTAAGCGCCGATAAGCCGTTTATCGCCATTTATTCGCCAAATTTGCCCTCCCGATTCAGTAAGCGCCGATAAGTGGGAAAAATCGGCAATTTTTGTTGCCGATAAAAACTTATTGGCAGCCGGGTGCCAATAAGCCACTTATCAGCACTTTTTGAACTCGGCTGAATTCAGGTAGCCCTGATCAGCTTTTCGCTGCTGATTGGCACTCCAGAATGGAGAGTTTTTCGGAAATTAGTCCCGCCAACTAAAGTTGGCAAGTTGGTGGAAGAGAAGCATCGGCAAGGGCAACACTTAGAAAAAATAAGGCCTTTTTCCTGTTTGTGATTGATGCCTGGGGTATCCGGAGCTGATACCAGATCCGGAGCCCCCCGGCATGCATCCGAGGCAGGAAAAATGCATGTACAGCCCACTTCATTATCTTAGCGGCTAACCGCTAAGGCAATGAAGGGGTTAACCCAATGTGCCAGCTTTATTGTGGGTAGCAGGGGTGGGTGAAGGGGGTATTTGGCCCTTGTTGTTTGTTTAGGGCTTGCGGGGGGGTTGCGGTGCACTTAACCCCTTCCCGACCGTAGCAGTTAATACCGCTACGGTCATGAAGGGGTTAAGGCCTCCCGCTACCCACCCGCAAGCCCTAAACAACCACAGTTGTGGCTAATACCTCCTTCACCCACACCCGCTACCCACAATAAAAAATATTCACACACAGCAGCCCCACACTAAATAAATAAATAAATCTAAATAAATAAATGAATATAAATAAAT
>WSYH01008655.1:0-28435 GCA_036426205.1 Ascaphus truei | reverse complement strand
GGGGGAGTGGTGGGGGAGGTTAGAGGTTGTGAGTTTTAGTGTCTTGGGTAGTTGTTGGTTGATTTACACACTCCTCAGCGATTATGAACATCATATATATTACATAAATACACCCCCTACACTATGGAATAAAAATTGACATATACAGACACACATAGTATTATTTATATATATATATATAATATAATTATATTATATTACACAACACACACACACACACACACACACACACACACACGCGGTCAGGCAGATGGGGGTGTGCTATCAATATATATATATTTTATCACCCTACAGACGATTACTAAAATTGAAACATACACTATATATACCTCCCACACCAATGATATATAAATATACACACAAATATATATATTATAATATATATATAACACCCCCTAAAAATATAATATATATTATATATATAGCCCACTGTCTCCTTACAGCGTGCTTGCGACCATATATATATATCATCCCAGTACGAATATCAATGCTGGCACATTCACATGTCTAAGCCTGCGAATCCGGCGGAGGCCGGGGTCAGCGACGCGGCACGAACGGACCACGAAGCCTTTCGCACCGAATGCCGTACGCTGCCCGCCATAGCTCCTTCGGCGCCTGGCTGACTACGTACTTGGACAACGTCCGCGGCACCTTGATGATGCCAAGATAGATCCTAGGGATTTTCGGCGCTGCACGCGTCACCGTCTGTAACGCGAGTCAGCCAATGGAGGAGGAGGGGAGGGAAGCGAGCTAGATGGGACGAACGCCTGGGCGGGGAGCAGGAGCAGCTGGGGTGTTTTAAAAGCTGGTCGTGAGTGGTGTATGTGTCGTGTGTGGGTGTTTTCTGTGTTATAATGCTGTGCCCGAGGAGGGGTGTGGACGGTAACCACGATCAGATAATCCTGCCCCCTCCTCCCACTCCCGTCCTCCCCCTCCCGCTCAGGCTCCATAAAGACTATTTATTTGTGCATATTACACAGAAATTCGCTGCAGAGCCAACTCTAACGCGTTTCGTTCCTAAAGAGTACCCCTACCGTGTTAGGCCTGGGACCCGCTGCGCTCGTTGGCGCGGGCGGCAATGTAGCGAGTTCCCCACCAGCAGGGGAATCCTCGCGAGCCGGTCCCGGTCCCCCCTGGCGGCACAGCTGACTACACGCTGTGGCGCGTCAGCCGCTAGGAGACACCACAGAATGGTGTTTCCTAGCGTTGACGCGTCACGTGGTGTGGCTGTGAGCCAATGGGGAGGGGAGGCTGCGGGAGGAGGAGAGGCTTCGGGGAGCGGGGAGGAGTGTGGAGTGAAAGCAGCGTGCGTGCCTGCCTTTGTGTGTATGTGTGTGCCTGTCTGTGTGCGTGCCTGTCTCTGTCTGTGTGTGTGTATGAGTGCGTGCGTGCCTGTCTCTGTCTGTGTGTGTGTGTGTGTGTGTGTGTATGAGTGCGTGAGTGCCTGCCTGTGTGTGTGTGTGTGTGTGTATGTATGTATGTATGAGTGCCTGCGTGTGTGTGTTTTTTTTACTTACCTGCAGCCCGTGGCAGCCCGTGGAGGGAGGGGGGGGAAGAGTAGCGGGTCCCTCCGCTCAAGCCACGCCCCCCCTTCCCTGTCAATCCTCCCACTCCCGCCCACCTCCCGCTCCGGCCCCTCACGTCATGGCCGCGCCCCCCCCGACCCGTTTGGCCACGCCCCCCCCGCGCCGAGAAAAGTAGCCTGTAGACCGGAGATCGCGGTACAGCGAGTTGCACGCGCCGCCGGCAAGCAAGCCAGCCGTGCGGACGCGTGCAACGGGACCTTAGCCTTAGTCATTACCCATGTACTCCTAAGGGGTGTTATTATTACATTATTAATACACGTGTGGTATAGTGAACGGAAGAGAGGCTCATGGACATGTATTTTTTGCTTTATGGACTTGGCTTTCTGGTGTGGGACTGGCTAGTATTCATTTAGTAGCATCAGTTTGTTCTTAGGAGTGATCCTGGATCTTGGGGTTTTGAGACTATAGACTAGGTAATCACCACAATTATTACTATTATTATTACTAATTGTGCATAACCTTAATAATATATATATATATATATATATATATATATATATGTGTGAAACATCTGCAGAGTAACACTGCCACATCCCCGTGTGAAACATCTGCAGAGTAACACTGCCACATCCCGGTGTGAAACATCTGCAGAGTAACACTGCCACATCCCCGTGTGAAACATCTGCAGAGTAACACTGCCACATCCCCGTGTGAAACATCTGCAGAGTAACACTGCCACATCCCCGTGTGAAACAACTGCAGAAAGAAACACTCCCACATCCCCGTAGTGAAACTCTGCAGAGATCACTGCATATAAACATGTATAGACACACCTCCTAACCAAGTCCAGGTCAACAATGTGATAATGATCATGTCCTGCGTTGGTTTCTCCCATTGGCCGGATCTGTGCTCACTTTGGTATAGTAGCGCAAGATCGGAAGATAAGTTGACAATGGATCTTTATCAAGCTGCGGACCTGAAGTTAGCGGCAGGTGAAAAAGTGGGCACATGCGGGGTCCAGTCCCATACCTTTGCCAAGCTTTGCTCATGCTTTCCAGGAAGCTGAACCAGTCCTGGCAGGAAGCAATTCTCGTCGCTCTTCTCACTCGGGATGTTCTCCTTGCACGCTTGACTGGTGTCCAGATCGTCAATTGGTAGTTTTCAGCGATCTCTGGAGCAAGCATCGTACTCCTCCATGTCAGCCTGTGGATGAGAGGGGAGGAGTTAAGCGCACTGCGTGTTTGGGAGGACGGCGGAGACGGGGTGGGTAGCAATTGGAGAAGAAACTGCAAATTATCTTATTGTCCAGGATGACTTCCTATCTTTCCATTCCAGGGTGGTGGAACATTTAAACCCTAATAATTGTACAGCAATAACTAGTACGTCTTCACATTTCTGTCTGTGAAACTTCGGAGACTTAGGCTGCGGTTTATAGTAGAGCGACGGCGACGGAGCGACGGCTTGTTCGCGATACTGGACAGTCAAATCAATTTGATTTTTCAGCAACGCGCATGAAGTCACCGTTGCGTCGCTGTCTCCGGCACTATAAGCGCAGAGTGAGACCAGTGGTAGGAAGTGATATAGGTCAAGGGCTTTGTGTGTGGACTCTTGACCACCCTCAAAGGGCCACACCTAATCGCTGGGGTAGGAGCCTCCTCCTCTCTGATCAGAAGCATAAAGGCTTAGTGTGCCTAACGCGTGGTTTACTTACACCCCACTCAACAAACTAGACGACACCAGTTTTGTGGATAGTAAAAAATGGTCACAGCTTTATTGTTTTTAACAATTCCTGTAAATAACGTTCAGCCATAATCTTAGTCTTTTGTCCTCCAATTCTCGGTATCTTCGGCGAGGGAGAGGAGCCCTCCTCCACCCGCCCCTAATCTACCGTCACCAGGAGAGACACTCTCCACCGAGAGAGACACTCTCCATGGCCCCGATACGTCCACCAGGAGAGACACTCTATGCCGCGAGAGACAACTCTCCAATGCCCCTAGGTACCCCTTATCAGAGCCGCCTGGGCCTACCCGCATAGGATAGAGCACAGCTACCTAAGATGTGGGCAGGGGGTACAAGAGACCCGACGCCTGCGTCGGCGTCTCCAGCCCGCACAACTCTTTCAGGGCGACCGTTACCTGGAGGCCATCCGCATTGGGTGGGCCCAATGTTCGGGGTATTTTAGTGTGTCCCTACCGTGATGGCCTGACAGTTCGCCAAAGCTTGTAACGATGGATCTGCAAAGATCATAAGATATGGTTAGACACAACACAACACTACATTCTCAATGGGATGGGTGGGGGGGGAAACAAAATATTGTGAGCAGCTCCGCAAGCGCAGGTTTAAATAGCCCGTCCGAGTAACCCCCCTCTCCTGTTGGTCCGTGCGCAATCTAACAAGCTCGTGGGGAGGGAGGGTGAAGGAAAGGAAGCCCAGTATGTACCCCCTGCAGGCACGGCAGCCATTGTGGAGCGACGGCCCCATTTTGGGACCTCTGCTTCTATTAATGCCGGTGGCTGACAAACACGTCCCGCTCCTCTCGTACACTTGGAAACTAATGATAGCACAGGAGAGGAGGGGTATTTATCAGTGCACTATCACTCATATGCGAGCCGAACAATCGCCACTCCTTTGCCAGGGAGAGAGAGGGAGGGAGAGTGGTTACAATAGTACTAGTAGATGACGGTTGAAAAAAGACATACGTCCATCAAGTTCAACCAATGCTAAATTTAGATGACAGATAGTTACCCTGTATTTGTATTTACAGTATATTGATCCAGAGGAAGCAAACACACAAAAAAAATATAAGGGGACAATTACATTTCTTCCGACTCCAAAAGTGGCAATCAAGATCTCCTGGATCAGTTGTCTTCCATAGTTACTTATTTGGTTGTGTGTGGCAGGTAGGTGTTGGGAGTCTTGGGAGCCACCTATTGCCCACCAAGACTTACACCAGAGGGTAGGCCAACTCCAGTCCTCAAGGGCCACCAACAGGCCAGGATGGTATTAGTGATATCCTGCTTCAGCACAGGTGGCCTCAGTTATTGACTGAGCCACCTTCGCTGAAGCTGGGATTTCTTTAAAACCAGATTGTAAGGGCCTTGAGGGACTGAGAGTTGGCCACCACTGACTTAGATGCCATAAAGCATTACGTGCTCTTAAAAAAATGAGGGACCCTCAATGTTAACACCAACAAATCCTATTTCCTTAAGGGCGTCAATCACGCCGTTGATCAACTAAAAATATTCATTCACTTCTCAGGGTGGCCCCACTTCCACACCAAGCTGATAAATGTCATAGACAAAGTGCAAGCCGATGAGTCATTGCCAAGGTTGGCTAATATAAGAAAGTTTGGTTGGTGATATATGCTGCTGACATTTAATAAGCTTTTTTCTGCACATGTACCTTCAACCACATAACGTCATCTGCAGGTTCCTGTTGATGCTTTGTCATCCAGGTCTGGACATGTACCTTTCATTTAATAATAATGCTGCAGTATATATGAAACCTCTGCCGGCTTCACCTTAAAACTTATCATTCTGCCTCCCACGGCATTAATAAAAAGCCCTCTCCTCTAAAATGGAAATTCAGAGCGTGTGATGAGAGCGAGCGTGTGTGAGAGCGGTGTGGTGTTACATCTTAGGCTGCGGACATGGTCAGCGCTTAGGCGCTGATGCCGGCAGTGAGCCCCTGCAGCAGCAATGAGAGGGCTTTAGTAGGGGCTCGCGCACGCTTCCGCAGGCGTGCGGAAGCGTGTGACTTTCACCCGACAGTCGGATTTAGCTTGAGCGCTGAGTCGCTCACGTGACTCTAAAGCAACCAATGAGGAGAGGGGGGTGGTGAGTGGAGAGGGGAGAGAGAGATGTGGACGGGAGGGGGAGAGACTGCCTGGCAGGGGGTGAGTTGTTGCTCGGGCGTGAGTTGTGCGGGGTTCCCAAGAGACTGGCTGCCAGAGGGTTGGGTGAGTTGATGCTGGTGGGAGGTTGATGCCCCGCCTCCCGCCCGCCTCGCAAGTGGTCTGACTGCCTCGCCTGCAGGCAAAAGCTTCTGCTTGGCACTGGCAGGCACAGCACGAGAGGCAGGAGTATGGACACGGCTTAGACTTCCTATGTAATTTCAGGCAATATAATTAGTACGTTATCTTATTTTGATCCACAATGAGGTTTAAGAGTGAGTGGACGCGTTAGTGGGACTCCACAGGCAATGCGTTTGCCAAAGGAGTTACACTTCCTGCTAATCAGTTACACTCCCTGTAACGGGCGAGATGGCCTCATTGAAAGGCTTGTTTCGGTGACACTGCTTCCCCAGTGTCCTACTACAGACGAGCGAGACTGGAAGTCTGCATGTGACACTCACTTTGGTAGGGGACTGTAGGCTTGAGTCATCTCCCCATATTCCTCCACCGTAGGCGTATTCTCAACAGCGGAAGGTTTTAAGTTGCAGTAAGCGTGTGCTTCCCCGTGTGAGTCCCGTTGTTAGCAGAGAGCCAGCTCGTTGTGCTGGCAGATTCAAGGTGAGAAGGAGGTGTGATACCTCACACACCCACTGGTTTTCGGGGTTGAAGCTTGTCTGCATACTTATACCTTTACAGAGCCTCCTGAGGGCTGAGAAATCCCTTACATGCCCAGCCATTAACTTCTGCTTAAGGCATTTGGCCATGTTTGGGGCTTTGTCGCTTCAGCTTGCTGACGCTCGCTCTACCAGGAGCTTTTGCTGTCCTTACAAGAGGGACAGCAAGCGGTGGGAGGCAGGGTATCACTGTGTGTGTGTGTGTCACTGGTAGTGTGTGTGTGTGTGTCCTGGGGAACATGTGGTGTGTGGGTTGTGTGTGTGTGTGGGTGTGCGTGCGTGCGTGGTGAGTACGTGTGTGGTGTGTGTGTGTAGGTATATATAATATTTTAAAAATAAAAAAAAAGACATGTTTTGGAGAATAAATTAGTATAACATTGTGCAACTTTGATAAATATATTTACGCCGCACGCACACACACACGCGCACACACACACGCACACACACACGCACGCCGCACGCCGCACACACACACGGCACACACACCACAAAGGCACACACACACACACACACACACATGCCATACACTCACACATGCATGCAACAACACACATGAAATACACATACACACACACAACATGCATACACACACACACATGCATACACCACACACAGCATACACACACACACGCATACATGCACACAACACCACACACACACACACACACACACACACACCCACCCACCCACACACCACACACACACATCACACAACACACACACACACCACACCACACAACACACACACACACACTGCAACAATGCACAAACACAACATAACAGACACACACACACACACACACAAGGAGACATGATCGGGGAGCAGAAGGGGGACAGGGATCGGGCAGAAGGGGGACAGGGATCGGGCAGAAGGGGGACAGGGATCGGGCAGGAAGGGGGGAGGGATCGGGCAGAAGGGGACATGGATCGGAGAAAGGGGGGCAGGAATTCGGGAGACAGAAGGGGGGCAGGGATCGGGCAGAAGGGGGACAGAACGTCGGGGGCGGGCGGGGCGCGGCGCGTCATGGCCGGGGGCGGGCCAGTGACGTCACGGAGCTGTTCGCCTCTTGGGCGAACCGCTCACGTGACGGCCTGTCTCGCCGGCAAGCAGGGCGGAATTTAAATCCCCTAAGACCTGCGCTTCCGCAAGCGCGCGGAAGGAAGCGCAGGTGAGCCCCTACTAAAGCACGCTCTAATGCGGCTGTAGGGGCTAGTGCTGAGCGGGGAGCGCGCGTCAGCACGTCCGCAAGCGCAGGGAAACTGCGGGCCTAACAGAGATCCTTGTCACAGAAAGATTACCAATCGAAGCGGAGGGTGAGCAACTCCAGTCTTCAAGGGCCACCAACAGGTCAGGTTTTCAGGAATCCCGCTTCAGCACAGGTTGTGCATTATATGACTGAGCCACCGTGATGAGGCAGGGATATCCATGAAAACCTGGCCTTTGAAGGGTCTTGAGGACTGAAGTTGAGAACCTTGCTCCAGGCAACAACCTAAATATCCTTAACCAATTGCAAGGCATTGTGGGTGCCTTGGAGAGAAGGGGTTAATGGCTCACGAGACTTCTAGTTAAGAATAATTTCTTCCCATTTTTTTAAATTATTTGACCAATTTGTGTGGTTTTTTCCCTGTTTTGGTTCCGACTTTGCACTGGTCTTTGCAGCCGGAATTCTAATGCACCCTTATTAGCAGCGATGTTACACCTCTACTTTCCGTGGGTTGAAGAAGAACCCCAGGAGTGGTCGGGGAGCGTGTCCCGCACTGTTAGTGTATCAAGGGGGTGCTGGGAAATGTTAGCTTGGGATCTGAAGCAGACATAGTTAGCACAAAAGGAGGAGTTACTCAACATCCGTGGAAGGCTGAGGCCATACAGAGGTGCGCGCGCGACGGAGCGCGTGACATCATGCACGCCTGCCACAGAGGATTTGTGGCCTAGGGGGAGATGCACGGGGAGGGGCAGAGGCGTGCCCGTGAGTCAAGGAGTGAGTTCACTCATTGGCTGAAACGATCAGTGGACCCGGCAGGTCGCACGACAAAATCAAATAATTTGTGCTGTCGGCAATCCTGGTGCAGGGTTTATGCGTTTATGCCCTGCCTCATAGAGGCACGGCCTTTTGTGTCGCGTCAGCGCTAGTATGGACGCGGCATGTGTGTGTGGTGTGTGTGTGTGTGTGACACTGTGTGTGTGACACTGTGATGTGTGACACTGTAGGGGGGGACAGAACTGCGCATGGGGGGGACGGGAACCGAGAAAGAGAGGGGGAGCAGAGAAATGGGGGGAGCGGAGAGAGAAGACAAGAGAAGAAAAGACAGGGGGATGGAGGAGAGAGAGGAGGGAGCGGGACATTTACTCCGGGCAACGCGGGTCCTCAGCTAGTATATTTATATATATATATTATATATATATATAATATATTATATATATATGCAAATCGTAACTGTATTCATTGCATGTCTTAGGCAGGTCTGCAACCCCGCCTTCCCCATTATCACCCAGCATACAGCACTTCACTGCAGCAAGGGAGGATTCTGGGAAAATGACATGCAAATGAGCACACGTGTCAATTTGTTTCCTAATAAACATATTAACATGGTTTCCTATAGGCTTAAGCTTGCTGCATGGTCACCAGCTTTGAGCAAGCCAGGGTAAGGGTACTCTACTACATATAATATATAATATAGAATATATATTATATATTATATAGATATATATATCAAGGTGGTGTGGGGTATCACATTTGCTCTGATTTCAGTGTTGTGTACACAGGCGCGTGTACTCAGGTGCATGGAAGTGTGTGTGTGTGTGTGCGTAGGGTCCAGCCACGGTTTTAATTACGTTGTTTGGTTGCTTCTGGTGCTTCTGAGTTCCGCGGATCACAACGATGATGCTCAGGCGCTGCGCAGACAGAATTTAAATCAGTTTTCGACAGTCAGCCTCTCCTCCCCCCCTGCTTCTGTGCTTGGGTCTGAGACCAGTGAGAGTTATTCATGTAACTGTGATTGTGCGATTGTGGCACTATGCACGGAATCCCCGTGGAAGTCAGTAGGAGTTTCTGTACTGTAGCGTACCGATCGGCATATCTCAGTTTAATGAAAACCCCCCACCACCCCCGGGTGTTATACCTCTACTGGACTGATGTTAAAGTCCTCAGAAGTGTGTGGTTTGTGTTTCTTGGGTTGACACTTGTGTGAGCCTTCTCACTTCACTGATACATTACATCTGTGTTCCCGAATGATACTCTCAACCTCCCCCCCCGTCTCTCTCTCTCTGGGGTAATTTTCTATATACACGCAAGTGGCAGTTTGGCGTTTCGCGTGCTGAAAATCCCCATAGGCATTAAATGGTGGGTTTTCGGCAGAGAACAGCCGCTTTAGATAGAATAGAATATAGTAGAATATAGTGCAGGGGTGGCCAACTCAATCCTCAAAGGCCAACCAACAGGTCAGGTTTAAGGTTATCCCTGCTTCAGCACAGGTGGCTCAATCAGTGGCTCTAGGGCCGCAGACAGGTTCTGGGGCTCAGGGCTAGATGTCGCACGGGGCCCCCCATATCGGAGCTGCGCCCTCCCCTTTCACATACCTGTATTCTCTCCCCCCTCTTTGTATCTCATCTCTTCCCACCTCTCTTTCTCATTCACTTTCCTCCTCTATTCTCTCCCCACAAAGCAAAAGTATTGAGGGGCGGTTGTGTTGTAAAATTCCTATCACGAGTCGCTCAACGACACGCAGCGTCTTCAGGGGCGGTTTACACAACAAGTGGTTTGCTGTTTTAGCAGCGTTCATTACACATTGCCGACGCTGATATAAAAGACCTGTCTCTGTGTAACACTTCCCACTGTCCGGGGGGAAGTGACCCACATCACACAGCATCCGGTGGCTGCGAGGTTGGGGGGGGGGGGGGGGGGGGGCTTGTTTTCATATTCTATGGGCTTCCCTGGCAGGAAAAAATTCCCGTTTTGTGTTTTACGAGGAAGTTTTTCAGCTGAACTCCCCTTCCGGAAACACTGAATCACTCTGTGTCTTTATTAGTTTCCTGCCTGTTTTAAGGGCCGGAGGTTCACTCAGTATTATGAGCTGAGCCCGAAGCATCCAGCACGCACCTTACCCGCCGGTTCCCTGCTCCGCTAGTCTTCTTTCGCTCTGTTATCCCATTATTCCTCTCTCTTTCATTTTTTTTTCCTGTTTGGTTCTATCTCGTGTTTTTAACCCCCGGAGTGAGCGGCCTGTTAATTGTATAAAAACAGAAAAGAGGAGGGCCTTTAGGAGAAAAAAAAAATCCTACTATTTTTCTTTGAAAAATGGTGAATGAGATAGAGGATTTGTATATAGTGGTACTCTGTCTATACATCCTAATATATCACACTTCCATCACTGCCCAGTACAGGATAACAGGATGTCATATAAGTAGCAGCAAAGTTAAAAGTGTCAGTACCAATGTTTAAGAAGAGATCTCGCGGTGATCAGCTATGACTTGATGAGCCGTTTTCTTCTCCGAATTTGACAGTTTTGGAACATATGTTATCCGTCTCAACTACGCTGCTCCTTATAATCTCCCTAACTCACTTCTGCTCCTCCTAACCTCCTGTATGCTTAACTGCTCCCTAACTCCTCTATAACTGCTCCCTAACCTATAATCTCCCCTACTCCCCTAATCTCCCCTAAAAAACTCCTATACTGCCTCCCCTAACTTCTCCATACCTATAACTCTCCCCTAACTTCTCCTATTAAATCTCCCTACTCTCTAACCTCCTCATAACTCTCCCCTAACTTCTATAACCTCCACTCTCTATAACACCCTCCTAACTGCTCCTTATAACTCCTGCCCTAAACTGCTTCGTGTAAACTTCCGAAATGTCATCCCTCAACCTGCTCCCGATAACTCCTCCCTAACTGCTCCTATAAACTCTCCCCTAACTCCTATAACTGCTCCCTATAACTCCCTCCCTAAATCCTCCTATAACCGCTCTCCTATAACTCCTCCCCTAACTCCTCCTATAACCGCTCCTATAATACATCCCTAATGCTCCTATAACCGTCCTATAAAACATCCCCAACTGCTCCTATGTACCTGTTCCTATAACCACTCACTATAAAACTTTCTCTAACATGCTCCCCAAGTGAAGTACAGTAGTTGAACACGAAATTGACTCTCTTAACGTCAACATCATAAGCCTCTTATGAAAATTGACAATCAACAGGATATAGGGTGACAGCAACGCAGTGCAGATACTTTCACGGGGCTCAAGGTTTTCTGCGCTTCCGTTAATGCAATGTGGATTTCCTTTTTCACCAAACATGTCAGGCGATTCATTCTCTTTGCCGGTTTCAATCAAAAAGCTCACAGGGAACATTGCAGAACTCAAGTGTACCAGACACTCAGGGTATCATTTCCCACAAATGTTTGATTGTTGCTTAACCTTTCCTGAGAGTGACAGGGAAATCTCTAACTACTTTTTACCTATCGTAGGGTTGGCCAGGTGCCAAGTATGAACCGGACTGTCCTGTATTGGGAACTCTGTCCAGTAAAAAAATGAGAGGTAATGGACAGATGTAAATACTGGTATACTTTCTGGGCGTGTATGGTTATACCGGTATTACCTCTCTGGGCATGTATGTGTTATACGTATTATCTCTCTGGGTGTGTATGTGATACGGTATGACCTTCTGGGCGTGTATGTGTATACCGGTATTACCTCTTGGGGTAGTGTATACACGGTATTACCTTGGGTGTGTATGTGTATACCGGTATATCTCTGGGGTTGTTGTATGTGTATATACGGTTATTACCTCTCGGGGTATGTACGTGTATTCCTGGGTGTATGTTACGTTATCTTCTGGGTGTGTTAGTGTATACGGTATACCTCTTGGGATGGGTTGTTATGTTACTATCTGTGGTATGGTACGGTTATTACCTCTCTGGGCGTTGTATGTGATACCGGTATTACCTCTCTACGTGTATGTGTATACCGTTATTACCTCTCTGGGTGGTGCTATGGTCTATGGTTATTATCTCTCTGGTGGTATGTGTTTTCTATACGGTATTACCCTGGGTGGTGAAGTGTTTATACCGGTATATTACCTCCTGGTGTGTAGTGTATACGTATTCTTGAGGGCGTGTATGTGTTATACCGGTATTATTACCTTCTAGGTGTGTATGTGTATCTTTATACCGGCGTATTATACCTCTATAGGTAGTTGTATGTGTTATACCGGTATTATCCTTGGGCGTGTATGGTGTATACCGGTATAACCTTCTGGGGTGTATGTGTATACCGGTTATTCTTGGGCGTGTATGTGGTTACCGGTATACCTCTCTGGGGTGTGTGTGTTATACCGGTATTATCTTCTCTCGGCGTGTTGGTGTATACCAGGTATAGTAACCTTCTGGCGTGCTGTATGTGTTACCGGTATTACTCTTCGGCGTGTATGTGTATACGGTTATTTCCTCTCTGGGGCGTGTATGTGTTATACCGGTATTAACTCTCTTGGGGTGTATGTGTATACCGGTATTACCTTCGGCGTGTATGTGTATACGGTATAACCTCTCTGGGTTGTTGTATGTGTAGACCGGTATAACCCGGTATGCTGGAGTTTCTGGCGTTGTGTGTATTACCGGTATACCTCTCTGGGTGTGTGTGTGTTATACCGGTTGTAACCTCTTTGGGTGTGTTGTGGTATACTGGTATTATCTTTCTGGGCGTGTGTGGAACCATAGTTATCTGGAGCATGTATGGTATACCGGTAAACCTCTCTGGGCGTGGTATGTGTATACCGGTTATTATACCTCTCTAGGTTTGTATGGGTATACGGTATTACTCTCTCTAGGCGTGTATGTGTATAACCGGTATTACCTCTCTGGGCGGTGTATGTGTATACTGTGTATTAATATATATGGTTATCACTTCCCCTTTAGACCCTTCTTTTCAAATCTAATATAGCTAGCCTCTCCTCATAAGTTAGTATTGTCTTTCCCTTTATTATGGTTGGCTCTTCTCTGCACACTTTAGTGTCCAGAATGTCTTTTTAAGGATTGGTGCCCAAAATTGACTCCATATTCAAGGTTGGGTGGCCTTACTAATGCTTTGTAAAGGGCCATAATTATGTTTTACTTCCCTCCATGCACCGTTTAATGCAAGATAAGATTTGTTTGCCTTTGCAGCTACGTGCGACTGGGCACTTGGCACATTGCTAAGCTGCTGTCTACAGAGACTCCTTAATCCTTCTCCACAAGGATTCCCCCAATGTATCCCCATTTAATTTGTAAGTCGCCAGTTTATTATTGCATCCCAAATGCAAACCTTACATTTATCGGTATAAACCTCATCTGCAAGTTACCTGCCCACAAGTTTTCAGTCTCTCAAGTCTTCTGGAGGAGAAATTACCAACTGCTCTGCTTAATACCTTACACAATTAGTATCAGCCAAAGATGGAGACTTGCTCTCCATGCCAACCTCAAGGTCATTAATAAACAAGTTAAAAGCAGAGGTCCCAGTACCCAGTACTCCACTCACGATTTAGCCCAACCTGAAAAAGTTCAATTTATGACAACCCTATGTTGTCGTCCTTCAACCAGTTTCAATCCAGGCAACATTATTACTGAGTCCAATTTGCTGTTATTTGTACACCAACCTCTGTGTGGAAACCGTATCAAAAGCCTTTGCAAAATCATATACGTAGACAACTAACAGCATTACCCTGGTCTAAATTCCTACTTACCACCTCAAATAAAACAAATAAGGTTAGTTGGGCTGATCTATCTTTCATTAATCCATGCTGACTATTGCTAATGATTTTGTTTTCAGTTAGATATTCTGATATACCCGTATTAAACCTTTCAAGTCGTTCCCCACTATTGAAGTCCGGTTACAGGTCTGTAATTCGGTTGTGATCTAGCTCCCTTTTTAAATATAGGTACCACATCTGCTTACGCCATCTTGTGGTATCTGAGCCCTGTGGAAAGGGAGTCCTGTGAATATTAAATAAATGGTTGGCTATTTCTGAGCTTGACTCCTGAGAACTTGGATGTATGCTATTCGGGCCAGGTGACGTATTTACTAATTTTTCAAGCCGCTTTAGTGAACTTCTGCCTCAGTTCACCCAATTGATTATAATGATGTATGGAGGTGTGGCTTCTCCTGCCGGCACTACTATTGAACTTGATCTTCCTGGTAAACACAGAGGGCAAAGAAATTGTTTAATACCTCAGCTTTTCCTTATCTCCAATAATATGCTGCCCATTCACACTGAAAAAGGGTCCATATTTTTTGTCTCTCTTTTGTATTATGGTACTTAAGAACTTTAGGGTTGATCTTAATTTCGATTGTGCAATTCTTTTCCATTTTGCTAATTTGATTGCCTCTTTGCCATTTTTGTTACATTCCGTATAATTCTGATACGATTTCTCCGTCCCTTCGACTATAAGAATTCTAAACGCCATCTCTGTGTCCATTTCCCCGCATACCTGTTTATTTAGCACACCTTGGTTAGACTTGTTTTTTATATTTAGTACCACAAGGGTAACAGTATAAGTGTGCTTTTCTAACAATGTTTCTTAAGACTGCCAATTATCTTCTTATTTTCCCTACAAAAAACATCATCCCAATGTATTTGCACCTGTCAATTTTTACGTCGCGCCTTTCTCTGCCGCTCTAACCTTGCCTACAGTGCTGCCTATAGGTATAAGCAGACCATCCATCTTTTGGACTAACAAGATCAGCCTACAATGTCTATACAGCGTCCATTCGCAATCCAGGGCTGCCTCAACTCCGTCCTAAGACCCCCACAGGTAAGTTTTTAAGGATATCTCAGCTTCAACAGTGATATTCACTGCTGATATCCCAGGTCTTCGACTGAGCCACTGATTTGAGGCCAGCTGTGTTGAAAGTAGGGACGGATTGAGGCAACCTGTGCTGAAGCAGGGTCTGATTGAGCCACCTGTGCTGAAGCAGGATACCTTAGACCCGGCCGGTGACTGGAGTTGAGCACCAAACTGCTCTAAGCTGACGATGCTTTAGACCATCGTTCCCCATCTTTTTTCACATTCTGCACCCCCCTGCTAGAAAAACATTTATTCTGCAAACCCCACTAATTACATCTTATTGATTGACTAGACATTGCTAACAAAACCGTGACCGACCCCAGGCAGTTAGTGGCCTGAAGCTGTGGGACATCACAGGCATTTAATAAGGACCCATATATAGCACCTCAGTGAGTACAAACAGCATGGCAAAGGTGTGTGTGTGTCGTGTGTGTGGTGTGCGTTGTGTGTGTGTGTGTGTGTGTGGTGTGGTGTGTGTGTGTGTGTGTGGTGTGTGTGTGTGTGTGTGTGTGTGTGTGTGGTGTGTGTGGGTGTGTGTGTGTCAGTTACAGCCAGAAGTTCCAACGTCAGGACCACAATTGCCTGGTGCTGCTGTGGGGAGCTGACTTTGGAAGTTCCTGCTTGAATTTGACAGCTATACAAACCCACGATATGTATGTAGGTATGTACCGTATTGCCCCCGAATATAGTACGGCCTCAAATATACGCCCCTAAAGTTTTGAAGGTGTTCTACATGAAAAATAAAAGGCGACAGTATAATACAGGACAGCTTTGGAAGGAATTTTTAGGAAAAAACATAGCACTACAGTTCTTCAGGCCAATACGGAATATTTTTATTTATATAGCGCCTTGACTGTATGTACATAGCGCTTGCAACGCAGTAATAACACGTGACATATTAATAAAATACTATATAAACAGATAATGGCGGAGAATAAATGGGACAAGTGGACAGAACAATAGGAAAGGGGGGGGTCCCTGACCCGAGGAGCTTACAACCTAAGTGGTGTGATTAGGGATAATTGCAGAGACAGAAAGAGTGTGTGTGTTGGTAACTGATCTGCAAGTGGGCCAAGGGGTCAGTGCATCCGAGATGTATTGTATCAGCCAGCGGAGAGCTACCAGCAATTGCCCCTTCTATTGCAGGGGGTACCCAGAGAGACTTGTTACAATACATGTTTTTACATTTATTATTTAATTTATATATGTAGTTCTTTCACCGGCGGCGGCGCATCCTCTCCCTTGCAAGCTGGCAGTCAGCACGGGCCGATACGCCACTTCAAATGGGTTAAGTTGCCATGACGACCTGGCGTCAAGTTTCCATGACAATGGGACTCCTTATGACGCCGAGGCGCCACATCACGCCCCATCGTCATGCTCAAGCGAGCGGCGGGGGATGTGCGTAGCGTAGCATTTCATGGCAACTGGGCGTCACGTAATGACGCGATGTCACTATGGTCCGTCCCGTTTGTCATGGCAACGCGGCACCATTTGTGTCGCGCAGTCACGTTGATGGCATGTGCCAGAGGGAGAGCCACCGGGAGATTACCGTACCCGTAGATAAGTGACCGAAACCCGTAGTTCCGGGTCAAACCCAGGAGTGGTGGGAAACCTGGGAGCTACCCATATGCTTCGTTAAAAAAGGTGCGTTTTAGAGATAGGTCTTAAAGGTGGAGAGGAGGGTGCTAGTGGGTACTGAGGGGAAGGGCATTCCAGAGGTGGGGGCAGTCAGTGAGAAGGTTTAAGGGGGAGGGGAGGGCTTTAGATACAGAAGGACATCTTGGCAGAATGGACAGAGTCGGGCAGGTGTTATGTGAGACATTAGGGCTGAGATGTAAGGAGGGACAAGGGAGGGTATAGTCTTAAAAGTGAGGAGGAGAATGAGTGTGAGAGCGGATTTGTAATAGGAATCAAGCGAGGATTTCAGCAGGGGAGATGCGATGAGACAGATTGTCGGAAATAGTAAAGCAGATTCTAGCAGACAGCGTTTAAGGCAGATTGTAGGGGAGACAGGGAGAGGCAGAAGGGCCCGACAGCAGGAGGTTAAATAGTCTAGACGGGAGAGAAGAGGGGCCTGCGTCATAGTTTTAGCAGTAGTGCGGACGGGGGAAAGGGCGTACTTTGATGTTATGGAGGTAAAAGGACAGGGCCACGTCCCACACGGACTCCAGGACCCACACTATACTATTTGGTAACGCAGTGTGAGACATGCTCGCAACCCTCTGTTGGGAGGAATCGGTGCTTTAGAATATGGGGGGGGGGGGGGGGAGGTATGTAGTGGTAGTGGTTAGGTTTTTGGTACTTAAACAAAACAAGCTCTGACATTAACCTTCCAAGTCAGGACAATACTGAAACACATTACACTGAAAGCCATTTAACCCAGTCAATGCGGCGCTGGCTCGACTTCTCTAGGTTGTTCTTAACTTGGATAAAACGATGTCGTCGGGTTAAACATGTGTACAGCTGAGCCCCAGATATTGGCATGATATAAATTATACTCTGCGAACAAAAGGACAGGAGCGCGCTATCCAGGGCCGCCGGAAATTTGTACTTTCCCCTTTCCATCACACATTGTATTTTTGTGCTAAGAGACCGGTCGTTCGCTTAGGGTTAATGAGAGAAAAAGATAATTTAAGTGGCTCATTTAGGGCAGCTGCTGGGGGCCACGTCGGAAGATGAGTTAGAGGAGAGACGTGGGGAACAGCAAGGACGGGGTGTGGAAGCAGATGGCCATGCCAGTCCTCAAGAGCTACAAAACAGGTCAGGTTGCAGGACGCGTGCTTCACACAGGGGCTCAATCAGTGGTCACTTTGCTGCAGAGGGACTGCTTGAGCCACTGTGTTGAAAGGCAGGACTGATGACATAACCGTGGGTGACTATGGAATTAGGATATCTGAAACCGACCTGTTGGTAGCTCTTGAGACTGGGAGTTGGGTATACGCCTGGCTTGGCGTCTCCAAATGTTCCGATTCAGAAAACATAAACTGGTCTGGAAAGGAAGGAGGGAGGGAGAGTGGGGGTGGGGCAACTAAATCAGAAAGTTACAAGGGATTTAGGGTGTACAGGTGTTCCAGATTTGAACCGACTGTCCTGTATTTTTTTTTTTTTTGGTTGGACAATCTGCCACAAAAATAATGGACTGTAGGGTATATCGCTGGAATGCAGTGACCAGACCGGAATGGGGGGCCGCCGGGATTTTCCCAGAAGCAGGCAGCAGGGAGGAGTGCAGGGCTGCTGCTAGGGGGGGCTGGACAGCTTCCCTCAATCTGATGGCGGCGTTGGGTAATGACAGGAGCCTGGGGTGGGGACAAGTTTGGGCAAATGAGGGAGGAAACAGCCTGGAGGAGGATGGTGTGTCTCTCGAGCGCGTCGTCACACCTTCACCGTGTGTCAGTATGTGGGAGAAGACGCCTTGTAACTCTAGAGGACGTTCCTTTAAAAATTGGTACTGTGCCCAAATAATGTAACGGTGTTTCTGGCCCGGTCTGACCCACCCAATCTTCACATTGGCTCCTTGTGGTCTAACCGGACCCATTACAGTGTGGATAGTCATATGGGTGAACCTGTTTGGCTAAGGACTCCTGAGCTCCGCTATGGGGGTGTGGGGAGGAACCGTCAGACAGGCAGCTTGATGGTATAGTGTGCGAGTCTCACCTAGAAGGACAGTGGGCAAAAGCGGCCTCCACCTCACAAGGGTCCTGCGTCCGCAGGGGATGATCCTGCGAGGAAACCTCCGTGGTGTGCCCTCTCGTACTTCATCCCATAGATACACGAGGTGTTCTGTGAAATAATCTTTTATTGGAGGCGGCAGGGCAACGCCCTCACAAGGGCGTATCTTCAGCGCTCATCTCGCCAGTGACCTGTGGGTTAGGTATGTCACCCAGTAAAGGGATTCACTATTCCGCGAGGAATCACTGTCGTGTGCAGGTCCTGGAAACAGCCTCCCATGGAGTACTCTAACATTAAACTGACAGAACTCATCCTCGTCTGACAGAGCTTTCCCAGCAACAATCAGCAACCAATACTGAAAATCCACTCAGAACTTCAACCACCAGCAAAACCACTAAATTTAGACACAGTGTGCTGCCTTATGTAAGATTCTGAGGGCTGACAATCTCTGGGACATCACTAACCATGGAGTCAGAGAAGTGGACCAGTCCCAGCCTACACAGGGAAGCACCCCACCAGGTTGTGAGGGGAAAACCCCAATTATGCTGGCATGCCCCCACTTACCCAGGGCCGTACTGCCAGCCGGAGAGATGACTGTAGGCATTTTTAAGGAACGACATTTCCCCCTGCGTGAATCCCATGTCCCGCTGGGACCTAAATTTGCTTTAACCTCTTCAGGAAGCACTGAACAACCCAAACATAATAACATCACACAAATTTCTCATAAGCAGTAAAAATGAATACAGTAATCTCTCCATCATAAACATTACAGATGACATCTACATGATTATAACAACCAGGGTTACTCCCGTATGAGTATCCATTAGTGGTACTACCATACCCTTTACTGGGTGGCTTGAGCACAGCATGGTCCACGGGCTTTTAAAGCAGCAATGCTGTTAACCCTCTGTGAGGCACTTATCATGTAACCGCCAGGATCCCAATCTGTTTTATCCCTGACTGCCTCCTCATCAGGGCAAAGACCTTATCCTACCAAGTGCAACAACTTTCTTAACTAATTTTCTCATTCCATGAGCGGGTTCGGGAACATCTAAAGTAATCCCAAATGTGGGGCGCTGTGTTACTTAGCTTAGACTAGCCCTTCCGGAACGGCTGCCTGCCTGCTCTAGTCACGCTCTGCGTGCCATGCCCTCCCTTGAACACCCTGACACGGGGCTCGTATGGGTACACAGGCAGAGAATTATCCCAGGCCCTCGGATCTCTATATTAGCTGACCATCGGAAAACCATGTTCCTGCATATTCCTCTTTTCGGGGCCGGATGTAAAATTCCCCCACCCACCATCGGGTCTCCTGAAATTCCTCAGACCCCCCACTCTAGGGAGTTCCCTACTCTGCATTCCCCAACAGATACCCAGATCCTTGATGAAAGAGGCCTAGACCACCTAGGTTTGGAGCTATCGAGACTAAATACGGCCACATAGGTACCCAGCGGGGAGCGGAATCTTTTCCCAAATGCCCGCCACCCTTGAACCACACAATCAGAGGAATAGCTGTTCAGTCTCTCCCCAGTAGTTCCTCACCGGTTCCCGGGACCCTCCCGACATTCCAAACGGGACGTGGGACCCACGGGAAAAGGTGACAGGGACAGGGGGCCTTTACCTAGGGCATGGGCCAGGACCTGGCAATCGCGGGGTTCAGACCCGCCTTGCCTTCGGATGTAACCGTATGGAGGGGTTACGCTGGTTGGCCCTCACCCGTCTCAGCTCTGACCGAAGCCTGCCAGCTCTGTGTTGACACAGGTGACGGGGGGAAGCACGCCGATCGACGAGGCGTTGTGGTTCTCCATCTGGTAGTTCCGCTACCTCCGCGGGAGGAAGTGACGTCTCACGGAACCGGGATACTCCGACATCTCTGCGAGGATCCCCAAAGCGGGATCTCCTCTTTCACAACGACATCCGCGCCCGGAAGGAAAGGATGTGTCTGACTCTCAGCCCGCTAGGGACTGGGATAGCCTTCCTCCGCCGTTGCCACCACCGGAGCATGGAAGGGTAAGGATGCCTCTCACCGTCGTAGGCTCGGGATGCGAATCCTTTCTCCTCCTTCCGGCTGCAAGTCACCACGGACGGGGAATCCGCCCCTCTCGGTGATTCTGCCCGGCGAAACGAGATCCGCTCCGCCGCGACAAAGGTAAGTGCCGGGTTCTTTCCAGCACGCTGTAGTGGTCAGCGGTAGGCGCATCACCACCGTCGTGTAGGACGCTTGTTCTTCTTCAAGGAGCCGAACTCCGATCGGGGAGTGGCATGGAGCAGGGGAAGACGTGGAGGGTCCGGGTATCACCGAGGTTGTGACACTTCTCTTCAGGACCTCCGTTCTGCTGGTAGGAGAGATCCCCATTTCCGGGATTTCAATGGTTCGGTGCAGGAAGCACGCGGGATTCCGCGGCAGCTGGCTGTGTCCGCCCCCGCCTTTACTACCAGGGGCTCCCCTGGCAATAAAAAAAGGATTTTATTAAAAACCCAATGTCCATTCGCTTCTTGTTTGTGATGTACGGGAGGACACTTGCCCAATGGTTCTCAGTTACCAGCTCGCACTGTGGGACAGGAAGCTCACACCCAGCTCCTCCCTCAGAACCAACTCGATCACAAAAGTACACCTCCACTACAGTGGCCTTAACACAATCCGGTGGCGCGGTCGGTCTCGCGGTTTGAGCCAGTTTCCTCTCAGAGCTGGAAGATCTTTCCCGCGGCTAGTTCCCGCCTTCTCCGTGCACAGACAGCTTTTGTGCAAGGTACCCTTCTTTTTTGTAATCCACCCCGCGGCCGGAAACTACTTTTTGTAGTGGCGCCGTCTGGATATCAGTCCCGGGGCCCAGGTGGGTGCAAATCCCAAGGCCATATTGAAAGTCACTCCCCCTGGGGAAGAAATCAGGGGAGGGGCATAGATCAACGGTTTGACTCAGCCACAGGGGCTGAGTTAGTCACGTCATCCGGGCAGCCATACAGCTTTCGCGACATGCCCCATCAGGGAGGGGCATCTGCTGTTCGCGCAATTCACGGACAGCTATGTGCAAGTCCTGCAGCAGCCAGTTTTTTCTGCGCCTGGCCCTGCGGTTGTCCCTAGCAAGCGGGAACAGCCATTTGGTTGGTTTGTCGCCAAAAAGTCCATCTGTTCCCTCCTCACGGGGTTCTCACCAATTCTGACAATTTCTCACAACCTCCATAGGTGGCCCTCGCTTTGTACCAGGCAGGATAAAAACGGGGCAGCCACGGCCTTGCTCCGCTCCAGAGCAAACTCCGCTAAGACAATTCGGGACAGGCGCTCTCAGGGGTTGCAGCCACGGGGTGCATACCCATAGCCTTATCTGTCGCCCATTTAGTTCTCCGCGCACGCGGAATTACTCACCTCTCTCCAAACGTTGTCCGTACATGAGCTCACTCTGGGGGCAGCCACACACGGACAATAAAGAGTGATCAGATGCACCACCACAGTGGACCTTACCTCTAGGTGTGGACACAGTTTGCACTACCTCAGTAGGCTCACTATCAGTGTCTGATGTGATGTGACTCCTTTCTCAAGTCGTGATCCCTACGGCTTTGAGTGTCTTGGACAGGACTAGGTACTCTGGCTGGCTCTGCAGCATACTTGGGGCGTTACCTATCTTGGTCACGCTAGCGACAGAGACCCTCTCCAGGACTCCTGACCAAGTTAACAGGCTTCCCTTCTGGCATCCTAACAAATAAGCACGCCTCAAGGGACCGGTCAGCTATAGCCCGTCCAGAACCCTCACTCCTTTCAGCCCCTAGTTGTTCCCTGCGAATGACAATTATCCCGTTCAGCCCCCTCTGACAACCTAGGTGTCCATAGTCGCAGCACAAAGTGGCAGAAGACCACTTCTCATGTTTCAAGTGACTAGCTAAAAGCCCCCTTGTCTGTTGAGGATTTTGATTCAGCAGCTAGACCTACAAATGTAACGGTGTTTCTGGCCCGGTTATGACCACCCCAATCGCACATGCCCACCCCACGTGTCTAAACCGGACCCCAAGTAACCAAGGGTGGAATACCGTCGCACAAATAGCGGTGCAACTGTTGGCACGGATCTGACTCTGTGGAGTCATCACAGCGAATGATCCCTTTGGGGTGTGGGGAGGAACAGTCAGACAGGACAGCGAGGTGAGTGTGCGGAGTCTCACCTAGTTACCAGTTTGCAGGCAGCGCCTCCACCTCACCGGGCCTGCGCCGCATGGGATGACATGGCGAGGAAATCCTAAGTGGTGCTCCTCTATGTACTATCATCCCAGATCGATACACGAGAGGGTTTCTGGACTGAACTCAATTATTGAGGCGGCAGGGCAACTGCCCTCAACAAGGAGTTATCTGTCAGAGCCCTCATCTCGCCAGTGCTCCCTTGGTTAGGTATGTCACCGATCAGGGAGTCACTATTCGCCAAGATAACGGTCCTGTGCCAGGTCCTGGACACAGGCCTCTAGGCATGGGGGAGTCGTATAATATAACGAGCATAGCAAACTGACAGAAACTCAAGGGTAATCACTCTGCCAAGGCAGCTTTCCAAGGCAACACTCGCAACCAACACTTTGCCAACTCCACCCTCAGAACTTCACTCCACAGCAACCATAACTTTAGAACCAAAACAGGTGATGTGCCTTATGTAAGCTTCTGAGGCTGACACATCTCTGACAGCACTAAAAATGGATCAGAGCATGTGACCCAGAGTCCCCGCCATACAAGAGCACAAGCCACCAGGTCTGTGAGGGGAAACTCCATTAATTACTGCGGGGCATGCCCCAAACTTACAGGCCTTAGGCCGAAGGGAGAGATGACTGAGGCAATTTTAATGACCCCGCGTACAACGACATATTATAGGTCAACTCTTGGGGAGAAAATTTCTCATGGTTTTCATTTTGCTAAAAACCAGTTATGTCCTCTAGAAACAATTATTTTTTTTAATGGCGGGCTCCTTTTAAATTGCTATATTCTTTTGGTATAGGGAATGGAATCCCGTAGCTTTTAAATAAGCAATTGTTTGTAGTGGTAACCGCGGCTCGGGTATTTAATGGCAAAATGTCCCCCCCCACAATTGTAGCATACAATATTTACAAACAAGGTATGCTCCAGAAGGTTGTGGGGTTTGGTCAAAGAAAGTAAAAGAAACATTTTTTCCAATAAAAAAGAACCTCCTCGGTCAGAATGGGTTGTAGGTTTAAAGATTAATGACCACTTGCTTACAGGTAGCAGAAGAAACACGATTAATCAATTGTTTTATAATAAATTACAAGAAAGGGAGAACATTTTGTATGCTATGGGTGATAAATTCATTATGCGGGTGGTGTGTGTATGTGGGACACTTTACTAAGCAGTGTGCTATGCCTGAGGCTTCATAACGTCCTCATTTGAATGGGATTGAAGGTGCTTGGGGTTAGCGCCTGTAGTAAATCTGGGCTCTGCTTCTGCAATACATTGAGATGTATAGCTGTACGTTCTATAGAAGATTAACGGCCTTTGGCCAGAGGTTAACAGTGGCACACGGCTGCTGACCATTCATGGGTGTCATTTCACCCTTGAGCAAACCCTGGCGTAACAGCCAGAGCTGAGTATTAGGGACCTATTGACAGGGACCCTCCTGGACCATTAGCACAGAATTAATCCAGGGATGGTTGATGCTGTGATGAGCATACAGCTCGGTATGTGGGCAGGGAAGCTGAGCACAATACCCCTCCATTTTCAATACATGATTCACCCCCTCCCAACAGGACCCTAGGACTGGTCTGACTAAGACACCCATCCAGACATCCACTCAAATAACCGGGGGTGGAGGGGGGGGTATCTTAGCAATGACGATTCGTCTGCATCTTGTAAAAGAAAGAAAAAGGTCATAACTGATCCTTGTTTTATAGGCTTTATGAAGAAATCTTCGACTGCATAACCCCAAGAGAAAGAAGAAAGACGAATCCTAAAGAGCTTACAAATCTAATTGTAGTAGGGCACAGGGCTGTGATATTCACAGACACAGAATGGAGGTGTGTTCTCAAACTTGCGGATTTAGTCCAATGTAGGGGATAATGTTCCAACCACACAGTACAGATGCAGCCACGATACCGAACACTGCTGGCGAAAATCCGGGGCATCTCCCAGAATGCTGCAACATTTCTGAAGACACGGACTAATGGCCTCGGATTAACAAACGGGGGTCCCGGCGTCACATCAGAGTTTGGATGGGACTGCCAGGGACCCCGTTAATCGATGGGCAATTAGTCGTCTGCAGAAATTTCACAGAACTGTTGCAGCATTACCTGGATATTGCCCCAGATTTCCCAGGCAAGTGTTAGTACTCGTGGATGAATCTCGTACTCCACCGACTACGTGACTCCCACACAGGTATTAACAGTATCATTGGCGGAGATAGTTTGACATGCATACTCGCCCTGTCCAGGTTGATACGTTCGTAGATCAAGCAGGAGCCCAACTATTAGTCTTTGATTTATCATTATATGCATTCTGCGACTCTGCCAGTTCGCGAGGAGTAAACTGCACTTTCATATAAACAGTAAAAAGGCCCCCCTATTCACTTCTCAGAAGCTCGGCAACGATGCCTTTCCCCAGTATCATGAGAATACAGTGTTTCCACTGCAGCCAGGGATGCGGGGGGTAATGACATGCAAGTGAGTCCAGGTCCCCTTTGCTCTTATCCATTTAACACGGATCCCCATCATTTCAAAACACACACAATTAGGGTATCCCTGTTGAACCCTCTCGTACAATAAGAGGCTGTTAGGTTGCTCGACTTTATTAGAGGCCTGGCTTCTCTGAATTACAGTTTACTATGCCGGGGGCTCCCAACTAACAGTCCTCAGAACCCACCAACAGGTCAGGTGTCAGGATATCCCTCAGCAAGGTGGTTCTGAGCCACTGATTGAGCAACCTGTGCTGAAGCTGGGTGGTGTCTGAAAACCTGACCTGTTGGGGGGTTCTGAAGGACTGCAGTTGGGGACCCCAGTTGGGACCCCTGTACATGCTACGGATAGAACACATTATTATTATGACAGTTGATTACAGTTATGATGAACAATGTATTTATTGACATGGATGCCTATTGCTGGGGGTGGAGATGCCTTGGCTGAAGCTGACAAACAGTGTCGATTTACTTTTTTAAATGTTTTTAAATATAATCCATTACTTTTGTTATGAGATAGGAAAGTCTTATTTTAAAAAAAAAAACCCAAACAGCGTTTTCTTTTATTCCGCTCTCCATTGGTTGTCAGCTTTTCAAATAACTCTAGAAGTTGCATGGAATGGCAGGGGGCCCAAAGAGCAGGGATGATTAGATTAAAGGAGGGGGGGGGGGGGGGGCCACCCGGCGGTGTGGGTGGTCGGTGGTATCTGTGGGGAGGGAATTGACCTCGAGCTCAGGACCCCACAACAGGAAAGGGACATGGCTTTACGAAAGCGTCAGCAACTCGAATTTGGGCACGGAAACCACAGAAGGCCAAAACAGAAAATATCAGTTGACTGTCACATAAACTCAGGGTTCTCAACTATGGGCCTCACATACACCAGGCCAGGGCTCGAAGGGTTGGTTTTTATCGGCGGTTGCGTTGTTTGTTTGGGTGTGTTCCGGCATTCTCTGCTTCCCCTGCAACTTCAGTCCCTCTTGGATTCCCGTGAACATGGCGTCAAATGACGTCTGGCGTTGCCATCACAACGGGACGATAAGTAGACGCCACGCAGCCATTTTACCGAGTTTGCCACATGGGGAGATGTGCAGATAGTGCAGGGGAGAAGGACCAGATAGAAGAACTGGAGACCAGGAGAAGCTGGGAAACACAACCACACAGACGCTTCACCCTGACGCCAGTTAATAAGACTACGAGTGGGTACAAGTGACGGTTTGTGGGGGTGGGTGTTTCTTTTTTTTTTTAATTGGGTGAGCCGCCGGGTCAATGGCTATTTCCTCTACTCTACGCGGCCCCATTAGCTGCTCCCAGCTCTTCCCCTATTACGCTCTCACTATATTCACCCTTCATTCTCTGTCACTTCCGCCCCACACCTCTCTCACCCACTCACTCTCACTCACTCTCTGAGAGATCCACCTTTCGCTCTCACTTTTGTCCTCCTAAACACTGCCTATCTCGAGCGCCGTATCCATCGCCACAACCGTCTCTCCTCTCCCCCACCTTTTTACTTATCTCCCCCACTAGTAATCCCTACTTAACCCACCCTACTTTTTCTAGTCAGCCCCTACCTTTTTACCCCCAAACAATGTTACTCATTGACCCCAACTCAACCGGTACTCTACTGCCCCTCCCTCTCTTTTCACCTTACTTCCGTTGCTCTTCCACGCACTGCGACTTGCATAGCCCCCTCTATTCCATCCTCTTTCTCATAGCTCATCGCTCTCTTTTCCCTCTGTCTCATTTCTCAACATACGTCTCGTGAGCCTCGCATTTTTCTGGGGAGTTGAAATTGATTCTCCTCTGAAATGTGTGTTAGTTTTTCTAGGGCAATGGCTGAATGACGTGCAATTGGTAAGCATTCTGTGAAGTATGGTAAGAGGGTGATGGCTATGGTGGGCGACCGGCCGTTACCCCATTTCTCATTGTGCACACATGCAATTTTATCACCCATGGACCAAAAATCCGACTGTCAGCTCTGGCCCTCCAGCCCACACCACGCCGTGTTGCCTGTTTCGGATTTTTAAATCTTTGTTCCCTCCACCCTCTTTCCAATATATATATATGTTACCCCCCGTGTAAAAAAGACCAAGTTAACCCAGCCCTTTGTATGCTGAGGGAAGTACGGTTTCACTTAGGATCATATTGGGCCTCTCGGTGTTGGGGTCGTATGTCGTATCATGTTGTTTGCGTTTTGTGGACTTTCTCGATTCTGCCTCTTCTATATCCGAGTATCGTTATTGTACAGGAATAGGATGGTTGACGGTCTTTACGATGAACGGTTGGATACCCCGCCACGTGTCTTTGTGGTGGTTGTTCGCGGCACAGTTCAGTCTATTATGTGGATGGCTACTGTTTGTTGATGACAACTACAGTGTGTTATTACTTCGCTATGTTTCTATTGTCGTGTTAAGGTTTGTACTTCCGGCTCACGCGTGCTCCTGTATTTTGCTTCTATCTATGGGTGTTAAGGTGGCCGCAGTCAGTTCACGTGGCTTATGTTGTTATTCTGGTGTTTGTAATTTGGTGCATTAGTGTGGATGTATGTTTATTTCTATGTGTAATAGTGTTATTAGCTGTCTGTGGCTGTTATGTTTGTTAAGTTTCTGCTTACCATGTGTTCTGCTCAGCTGCCCTCCTCCTTGTCGGTATGTGTACAGCTTTGTGTGTTGAATGTGTGAACTAAGCCTGTTTGTCTGGCCTCACTGTGTATTCCATTTTTTAATGTTGCTGTACTCACATTTTTGTGCTACTGCTCGCTGTCTCTTGGTCGTTGGCTCGTGCGTGTTAATGACTGGTCATTTTCTTGCGCCTGCTTAACCGCCATTGGGGCAGCGCAATCTTGATGTCCGCTTTACACACACATTACTCGTGACCGGTAGTCTGATTTAGTGGTTCAAGCAGGCCCCTCGCTTCACCCCTGTCCCCTAACTGTTCTCCACTACTTCGTCAGTTGTGTTTTTTCGGTTCATTCGTTCGTTCTACACTCACCCCCCCACTATCCTCTCCCCTATACCCTTACTGTCATCATCCCCGGCTTATAGCGCACCTGCTGGAGTTAATTCCTTTGGATCATGATATTTTTTGTGAAACACATGTCCACGGACAGTTTTTTTGTACTGCCTCTGGAAAGCTTCGCAATTTTCTGTCTCTTCTTCAAGCCATACCTCTTGCAACCGCAATACCTACACGCGATATCCCGACTTGTCTC
>WSYH01008654.1:11141-28446 GCA_036426205.1 Ascaphus truei | reverse complement strand
AGCTGTGGATGTTGGGAGACCTGCGGGTCACATTGACCACCTGAGAACACAAGATAAAGGCGGTGAAGGGTCATTGCAGATATGAAATCACAGCCAGAGCCCAGAAGTGACCGGAAAGTGCTGGTTCTGACCCCTCTGTATGCAAGTTCCGCATTAATTTCTAACACAACAAACGTGTGCAAACTGTGCAGAATACAGAATTGTAGTCGGAGTCAGGGTGATTTTATATTGTTTTATACTTCCTACGTATTTTATCTTAATTAATCTAATTTTAGTGTTCATTGGGCAATAAGAGATACGGTTTTGCTCTCTGGTGGCAGAAGACTATGAAACCCATTTGTTGCTGAGGATTTGTACATGAACATAATGTATGTTGCGTTTTTAATTATGATAAAAAAATAACATTTTAGTTGAACCCACCTCTGCTTGGATAACTAACAGTTTAATGTTTGCAGAATCCATGATATTCTCTCTGTGCTGTGCAGGTACATTCCTTATTTATTTTCTCAAGCACAAAAACAGTTTCTGAAATCCCTATTCCTTCGCCCCTTTTAACAGAATAAAATATTACTCTTACCTAAAAAAGTTGATGTAAAAAGGAAGATCCACAGAACTATTACTCTCTCATCGTATTGAGTCATGTTCCAACGTGAAATGTTGAATGACTTCTCTGAATGAATTTCTGGGGCATCACAGGAGGAAACATTTTCACCTGTAAGACCTCCCTCCTGATGTTTCAATGAAACGTCAGAAGGAGGGAGGATATGTATGCTTGTGTAATACGAGCTTGAGACAAAAGATGGCACTGAGTGCTCATTTGCATGTCATTTCCCAGAACCCCTTGCTGCAGTGGAAGCGCTGTATTCTGGGCGATAATGGGGAAAGACAGGGTTGCAGACCTGTCTAAGACGGGCAAATGAGCATACAGTAATATTTACAGTTGCTTTATGCTTTACTGTGGAGGGTTTGTGTCACTTTTTTTACCCACCATAACCGTAATAAATGTGGTGATTACCTAGTCTAAGTCTCAAACCAGCTTAGCTATTACAACCAATCTCACACTGATGATACCCATCAAGGTTGAAACATGTCTGTGAGTGGGTTTAATGGCTTTGCATCTCATCACAGCCTCTGTCTAAAACCTGTGTTTAAAACAGCGTGCACTGGCTTGAGGATTTGCTTGTGTAATACGAGTTTGAGACAAAAGGTGGCACTGAGTGCTCATTTGCATGTCATTTCCTAGAATCCCTTGCTGCAGTGGAAGCGCTGTATGCTGGGCGATAATGGGGAAAGACAGGGTTGCAGACCTGTCTAAGACATGCAAATGAGCATACAGTAATATTTACAGTTGCTATATATATATATATAAACGTGCACGTTTCGCCACCTGCTTCGTCCGGGGGCTTGTTTGTCTCCCCTGGATTCGGTGGTGCCCCCTGCTGTCATCATTTCCTCCTGCCGCATCACGTGCTTCCGCCCGATGCTCCCATCATACAAGGAGCATGCGCACTGTGGCGGTTGCGGCTGTGACCTAACATCACGGAACTTTTGATGACTCCTCTCAGTTGTGGACACTCATTTTTGCTGGACTCATGCTAAGTATTTCCTGCGTCTTCTTTTGACTTTGTTGCTATCACCTGTCAACTAGTTAACATCTGTGTGTACCAAATTACATTTATTTCTATTGCATATTTTTGCTGTTATGCACACACGGCTTCAATACAGGGGCTGATACTTCAGTAATCACTGACCGGCCGGTCAGAGTTGTAAGAGGCAAACACAGTTTGCTTCTACACTCTTATTACCCCTTGGTGCAGTTATTATCATGTACTGAGCACTCAGGACCACTACTTTGTGTCTACAGTATGTTTCAGTAGTATGCTCTCCTCTTAGACTGCATTTTAACTCTGTAACAGCTAATTTCAGCTTGTTATGTTTGTCTTTAAGGAGTTTTAGTACTATTCTACAGCAGGGAGGACACCACTGTTCCTTTTTAACCCATGCATGTTTATTTGTATTTGTGATTAATACATTTTGTTACCTTTGAATGCTAGAAGTGGTATAGATTGTTGACAAGAATTTGTATGATGAGAATACACCACTCACACCCCGCACTCACACCCCGCACTCACACCCCGCACTCACACCCGGCACGTCTGCAGAACCTACCTGGATTGCCCTGGTGAATGGGAGCTCCACACTGATGGGAACTGGCTAACCCTTCTGCCAAGCTGAGCTGCGTTTCCGCATAAACGAGAACCAGCTCACTCCTTTGTTCATCTGAATCGTGTCTCCACATAAACGGGAACCAGCTTACTCCTTTATTCAGCTGAATCGTGTCTCCACATAAACGGGAACCAGCTTACTCCTTTATTCAGCTGAATCGGGTCTCTGCATTAACGGAATCGGCTAAGTACTTTTCAGTTTGTTTACATGCTCAGGTATTCCTGGACCTTATTATACTTCTTGACTGTGGCAAAACGAGGGTGTTCCACTAATAGATTCCTTCCGGTTTCAGCTATTACAATCCCCATTATCTGTTTGACATCCCACCTATGTGTGCTACCATAATATATACTGTATCACAGAGCTGCAATTCCAGCACCAGTTATACCGGGACAGACTTAAATGCTTAATGTGAAAAAAGCTTAATGTGGATAAATGTGCCAATTACCTTCAAACTTTGCACAGTACATGCTTTGCACTCCCCCAAGCTATCCTGAAAATGTCATGGCTTTTCATAACATGCACTGCAAATTAGGTACATTAAGCACTTTCTGAAAGTGGAAAATGGTTAATGTAAAAGTGCTTTATGTGAATTAAAGTGTCAAAACATAAACCCGTTAACTTAAAACTTGGCACATGAGGAGACTTCCGGTGACGTCGGCTGGTATGGACGGGTAGCTTGGGAGCTCTGCAGACTCTCCTGTATAATCTGCAATTTAAGCACCCTTCCACCTAAAACCCCAGCTCAACTCATATTCCCCCAAGAGGGGCAATACCCCAGGCATGTCCAGGCAACCGAAGAAACCGGTAGCACAAGCGGTCGCAAAGCTATTCTCCCCACACCAGAGAAGTCCTGATCCGCAGCCAGACATCCAAGATGGCGAGGGCGCACGCGGTGACCACGCACCACAGAGCAAAACACCCCGACATAAGGAGGCCTCGACGCAGGAACAGCCACTCACCAGGGCTTTCATGGAAGAACTAATGGCAGCGCAACACACGAAGCGGCATACCTCCCTCCAGTCGGAAATTAAAGCGGCTGTCCATGACCTGACCCAACAGATAAATGGCCTAGTGGACAAAACAACAGCCCTCGAGGGCGATATGGAGCAGTCCCAGAGGCGCCAGACAGCAGCGGAGAAAGAGATCCTTCTGCTCCGGGAGGATCTGGGTCAACTCAGAGACGCGCAGGAGGATCAGGAGAACCGGGATAGGAGGCAAAATCTCCGCATCCGTAACATCCGTGAAACGGTTCTCCCTGACCTCCTCCGCCCCTATCTAGTGGACCTCTTCGGGTCGGTGTGCGACTCCCTCCAGGATTGCGATCTAGAAATAGACCGAGCCCACAGGGCCCTGGGGCCCAGGTCTGAAGACCTGGGCAGAAGACGCGACGTCATTGTACGCCTGCACAGTTATACAACAAAAGAAAAGATACTGATGGCGAGTAGAGGAAAAGAGACACTGACCTTCCAAAATGAACAACTCCAAGTCTTCTCCGACTTATCCAGGACAACGGTGCTGAGAAGAAAAGAAATGAAACCCCTAACAACCTTCCTGCGGGAGAACGAGATCAGGTATCGTTGGGGGTTTCCCTTCAAGCTCACCGCGAACAACAAAGGTAAATATCTCACCATAAGATTCCCGGAGGATATGGCCCAGTATGTACGGGCCCTAGGTCTAACACCGCCAGCTGCCTGGACAACAGACCAGCGTCACACCCCAGCCCAGCACGAGGAAGAGGGAGACAACAACATTGAGCCAAGATGGAGAGAGGCCTCAACCCGCACGAAGACGCCCAGACGGCAAGGAGATCGACGCCGCATGCGACTCCCGCCCAACATTGGCAACACAGCCTGGACACCTGGCGAGGCAGACAGCAGAGGACCGTCTTCTGTCCCGCTGACAGCGGGACCCCGCGATGCTGGATCTTAACAAACAGACATCCCATGGGGAAGAGGCCGCCAGCAGAAGCTCGTGGATGACCGGATCGGCAGCTTACAAGTTCAAAAGCAGCTTAAACGGTGCTAGTTTTCAAGTTTCCAAAGTTTTTGTTTATGCCGAGGCAGACCGCCCAGCCGAATTCCACGGGTTGCGGGGCCTGAATCCCGGGGGGGGGGGGGGGGGGTGGGTTTGCGGGAAGAGGGGGGAGACGAGAACTGCTGAAGCTTGGTGACGTCTTCAAACTGTAAGTACTTTTCCCCCTACGGAAACCGGACTCTCCCCTTCAAGGGGGAGCCCCGTCCCCGCTGAGACGTGAATAGAGACAACAGCACAAACCAGGCCCCCAGGCGAAGGTTGCAAAACCTCCCCCCTCCTCCTTCTCACAACACCCCATCCCCCCTCCCCCACCCCCAACCCTAAGCGATCATCCCCCATGAGCAGGAAACAACCCCCAAAACCCCTGGACAAATAGCCAAAGATACCACAGAAATGACCCCACTGCAAAGGCCCTACGCTCTCCCTCCCCCTCCCCCGATCTCTCTTGCCCCCTCCCCCCCCACCCCCCCTCCCCCCCCCTCCCTAACACCCCTGCCCCCCCCCCTCCCTAACCCCCCTGCCCCCCAGCCCCCTCGCCCAACTCGCAGCACCCGAGACTTCTCGAATACTCAGACCCCCTCGTAAAGGGCTCTTATGCCCCGTGTCTTAGCACCGTGGCCTAGACCAACCAGGCACACGCGGGAACTTCCTGGAGGGAAACACATTGCAATGTATCTCGGCGCCGGGGATAAGTAAAATACGCAATACAAGTGGAAGTTAAATGACTCCATGCTAAATTGCCCCGACACAGAAGCCACTATCCGCCAAAAACTCATAGTATATTTCCAACTAAACGCAGGGTCCGCCTCCACACCAGCCATGCTCTGGGAGGCCCATAAAGCCACAATTAGAGGAGATCTAATCTCAATAGCCTCATACAATAAAAAAAGCCACAGCGTCAAAAAAAATACTAAAACAACTAAACTTAGCTAGGTCGGCCCTCAAACAGTCCCAATTAGAAGAGGTCGAAAAGGCACTCAGGTGGACTAAACAGAAATATTTCGACAAGGGCAACAAGGCAGACAGACTCCTGGCCACTAAACTTAGGGGAACTAGAGTTAAGTCCCAGATAGCCCACGTCAAGACTAGAAAGGGACAGGTTACATACATTGAAAAAGAAATAGCGCAGGAATTTGCGGATTTCTACTCCGATCTATATAACCTCCACCCTCCAGGCCAAGACCCGGTCAGACTCAACACAATCACTCAGTATTTGGAGCAATGCTCCTACCATCTCTATCCCCCGAGGAAATAGAGATTCTCAACAAAAAGATATCGCAGGAGGAACTAAATCAAGCCATAAGCTCACTCAAACTATCCAAGACCCCGGGCCCGGATGGCTTTTCCAACTCCTACTACAAGTTGTTCAAACCCATCCTCTCACCTCACCTACTCAATATGTTTAATTCCTTTCTACAGGGCGAACCAATTCCCGCAACAATCACAGCCGCAAACCTAGCTATACTTCATAAGGAGGGTAGAGACCCGCTCCTTTGCGGGAACTATAGGCCCATATCCCTTCTGAACACAGACCTCAAAATCTACAGCAAGATCCTAGCAAACAGGTTAAACCCAATTCTCCCTAGGCTTAAACACGTGGATCAAGTAGGTTTTGTGTCAGGAAGACAGGCCTCCGACAACACCCGCAAAATTGTGGACATAATCGACCACGTGCATCTCACAGGTTCCAAAGCAATGATTCTGAGTCTGGATGCTGAAAAGGCATTCGACAGAATCAAGTGGTCTTTTTTAGACCAGACAATGAAGAGGTTTGGCTTCTGTGGCCCCATCCTGGAGGGAGTGAGAGCACTCTACCAAAACCCTACAGCCCACGTAAAATTACCAGGAGGCCTCTCAGACCTAATACAAATCAGGAATGGGACTAGACAAGGCTGCCCGCTCTCCCCCCTCTTATTCGCTTTAACCATAGAGCCCCTAGCAGCCACAATCAGGGATGAAAAAAGTATAAAAGGAATCCCAATCGCAGATAGGGAGCACAAAATCTCTCTATTTGCAGATGACGTGATCTTGACACTTGCGGACCCCCATGTCTCCCTCCCCAACCTCCAAAGAGTCCTAACCCAATTCGGAGCAGTTTCTGACTATAAAGTCAACATGGACAAGTCAGAGGCCCTAAATTTATCCCTACCGGATCAAACATGGAAATTAATCCAAGCCAATTACAAATACAAATGGAGCACCACCTGCATAAAATATTTGGGAATTAAAATTTCCAACTCCTATAATAAACTCTATCAGTATAACTATCCCCCCCCTATTCGATCAAATTAAAAAAGATCTAGAAGCATGGAAAAAGCATCAGATATCGTGGTTTGGAAGAATAGTCTCAATAAAAATGAACATTCTGCCAAGACTACTGTACTATTTTCAAACCCTCCCAATCCCAATCCCACAAACAGCGCTAAAAAACGTCCAATCCCAATTTCTCCAATTCATCTGGAACGATAAAAACCCCAGAGTCCCTAGATCAGTAATGCTTTCACCAAAAGAGAGAGGGGGACTGGGGGTCCCCGACATAGTTAAGTACTATCTCGCAGCACAATTGAAGCAGGCTGTAATCTGGAATTGCGACCCGGCCTTGGCTTCATGGCTCGAAATAGAAACTCACTATTCGCGCCCCAACTCCCTCCAGGTGGCAATGTGGACCCCGAGTAACAGCGGGACTGGACCACAGAGGTTCGACCTAGGAGCAATGAGATGCACGTGGAATGTATGGCTTAAAATCAAAGGGAAGTATGGTCTGTTAGCATTCCCCTCCCAGCTCACACCACTTTTCGGGAACCCCAACTTCCCACCAGGGTGTTCCCCGAGACAATTTGACCAATTCCAGGGTCACAATATTAAGCTGGTTGCTGATCTGCTGCAGAAAGAGGAGATATCAACATACCAAGAGCTAAAAGACAAATATCAGATCCAAGATCTTCACCTATTCAAATACCTTCAAGTTCGCCACTTCCTACTGGCATTGTCCCCAACCGCCAAATTCCCCCCGCTCACCAGATTTGAATCCCTATGTACTAAAAGCACATACCAAAGAGGTCTGATATCTGAGATCTATAAAGGTCTAGAACTAATATCTCAAGCTCCAGACCACCGGTATATGCAAAAGTGGTCAGAGGACCTCCATCTCCAAATAGATCAGGAAGACTGGGCAGAGATCTGGGAGCAAGCTACAAAAACCTCAAGCTGTACAACAATAAAAGAAAACATCTATAAAATTATGTATCAGTGGTACCTGACTCCAGCGAGACTGAGCCAAATCTACCCCGGCACAGTGGACCTGTGCTGGTGGGAATGTGGTCAAAAGGGGGACATGGCCCACATTTGGTGGTCATGTCCGGAGATTCAAAGGTACTGGACTATGATCCAGACGCTCATATTGGGAGTATCGGGACTTTCTCTCCCCCTTGACCCGCTGACTCTGGTGCTGGGCAAACCATTGGAGGATGTCCCCTCCCCAATGTCCAGGCTCATTATGGCCATACTAACGGCAGCCAGGTGCTCTATAGCAGCCGCCTGGAAACAAATCAAGGCCCCCTCGAGAACCACAGTAATCAGGAGAGTAAATGAGGTAATGACGATGGAGAAACTCACAGCCATGATCCAAAAGAAGATGCCTCAGTTCAATAATACCTGGGACCCCTGGATGGGGAGATAAATCTCGAGAAGGCCAAACAGGAGAAACCCTGGATCAGACAAACCCACCTTGAACCTAAGGCGAAGATGCCAAGTGGGGGCCCTCCCCCCCTCCCCCCCCCACCTCCCCCCCGTTCCCTCTGTTAGTCTATGCCCACCCCCTCACCCTCTCCCTCTCAATATCCCTCCCTCACCCTTTCTTTTTCATTTCTATCCCTACCTCAGGAAAATGAGAAAAGATATTGGTCACGATGTATCAAAACTATGGTAACTGTCATGGGCTCATGACGACAATGTATGTACGATGATGTGTGAACATGACCAATAAAATAAATTGTTACAAAAAACTTGGCACATGATGTGCTGTATACTGCCCATAACTATCCTGAACATTTCAAGGTGTTTGCTAACACACACTGCAAATTATTTACGTTGATCACTTTAAGAAGGGCAAAATACTTAATATGGACGTATTTAGCAGGGACTAATGTGCCAAAACATAAAACAAGTGCATTAAAACATGAGTGAAGAGGGTCACTTCCGGAGGGGATGCCTTGGTGTGGCCATTTACCCACAACTGAAGGTTCGTCCTAATATAGGGAGGTAGCGTACCTGCCACACCTGGATACAATGAATGAGGTAGGCCAGCTGAAATGAATGAGGTAGGCCAGCGACTGGGCCAGTTCCATTTACCATGATGTCCTGTGAGGTAACCCGAGCCTGGGGTATGACACTTCTGGGGCATGGGTGCAGTCAGCTGCAAAGCTGTCCATGTTCTGGAGGATCTCAGGCCACGATAAGTGAAGTGTATTATCCCTGCCCTGAGGTTGGGAGAGAATGTGCAGTTGGGTGGGTGACCTAGAATCCTGCCCTCAGAGGTTTAATGGGAGCCCTGCTAGGGAGTGCCATCTTTGGGAAAGTGTTGGTGTATTTTGATCTAAAAATATTGTTGTGACAGGGTAAATAAAAGCCACCAGCTATATGCCTGGAAAACCTATGTCTAGTCTGCAGTGCAGCATTGACTAGGTTAACTTCAGCTGGGAACCTCAGGACAATTAGTTGGAACCCAGCTGCCTAATCAAGGTGTGTTAAAACCCAGGCTGTAGACACATGGAAGCTGCTGTTGATGAGAGAGGAGTAAGAAGTAAAGAGATTCCTGAAAACAAGGTCTGAGTAGCAAAGTAGTTGTATTGTGAACTGTCTGTCCCCTGCATAGAGAAAGGGTAGCTGCCTTATATATAAACTGTCTGCTAAAGAGAAACTGTTTTGTTTGGTTTGCTGAAGAAAAAGCCATTTTCGTTTTTGCTGATGGAAAGCTATTTTTGTTTTGTGTGCTGTATATCTTTTAAGGCTAAATAAAACAGCCTTGTCAAGAAAACCCACGTGTGTAGTTGCATGTACCCTGCAACAATTGTAAATAAAGATTGTTGTATCCCCATTGACTGGTGTGGAGTATAATTTTTTCCCTAACGAGGTGGAGGTACTGTTATGAGTTGAGTCATTGTTAGAGTTGGGGATTGTATATCTGCCATGATATGTCTCCTACAGAGGTGAAAAGCCAGTGCTGAGAACAACCAGGCATATCTTTAGCTGCGAAGTGACACAATATGCAACAAAGTGCAGAGTGGGGTGGCGCAGTGAAAAATAACCAATATATCCGTGAACAATACAGTGCTGGATAAATAAACGTGAATAAATAATGCAGTTCTACACCCTTAAGTGGATGGTATGCAGATTCCACTTCAATTGTAGTACGTCTCGGAAGTCAGGGGAGCGCAGGTATCGATATGTGAAAAAATAGAAGCACACAATAGCGCAAATAGCGTTTGAAACAATATGATGTGAATTTTCAAGTGAATGGAGACTCACGTGGTATCAAATATAATCAGGCATGTCAGAGATCAGTGGCAAATGCTTGACTTTGCAGTGATAGATGATAGATGAAATAACCCCCACAGCTGGATGACTGATATGATGTTAGCAGCACACACGGCACCTCGTAAGTCAAGGTAATGAGGAAAGAAGAGGGGCTTCCATAGCATAACACAATAATAACACTTTACACACTGTAAATTTGTCCTCTACTTCAGCATAATACAAGCGCTCGGATCAGAAAGTAATTGAGTCAGACAACACGAGTGTTCATTGTCAAAAACCTCTCCTAGTTTATTCTTGGTTACATCAGGGGTTATACTGCACCGACACACTTTATTCGAGCAAATACCCAGTATGTACCTGGCAGATACCTGGAATGCGCCGCTCCTCACCTCTGACAAGCCCCGTTGTGTTTGCCTTCCCAGCCTGGGTTCATGCCTGGCTGACGGGCGGCTGATCTGTTAAATGATAATGATTAGGATTTAATAGGCTGCAATGCTTCGCGTGTCTACCAGATGGCATAAATTCATGAATTGTAATGCAGTATATATATATATATACTGTGCAGTATTGCAGCCAGCGGGAATAAAATGCTTAAATCCCTGCCTGGAAAATACCTCAATGCACTCGGGCAGAAAACAGTCACAAACCTCAATACACCCGGGTATACCCGAATTCGTGGGACTAGCCGAGCTCGAATAAAGTGTGTCGCCAGTGTATAGCTAAGCAAGCATTGGTGGAAGCGTTGGAGGTGAGGGTGGGGTGCAGGCAAGCGTGAGTGAACGATGAAGCCGGATGCAAGGGGTAGGTTGAGGAGAGGAGGAAGAGGATGATGTTAGGTGGAATGAGCATTGTCAGGATGTAGGTCCAAGGAGGTGGGGAAGGTGAGAGGGTTGCTTATGACAGGGTGTGAGAGGCAGGGGGGAGGAAGGGGCAAAGGTAGAATTAGAGTCATGGGACTCGGGTGGGGTGGGGGGGAGTTGAGGGGTGGTTTTGCTAACCGGGGGCCTGCATGGGTCTTGGAGTGCTCCAGAGCCAGTGTTAGTCAGAGAAAAAGCTGGAGATGACTACGAGCAAGAACTATATTCATTGATTCGACCAACAACTCCCCACCCAAAAAGCTTTCAAAAGCTTAGGAGTAATATTCGTTAAATACACAGAGAAAACACGTCACTCACCATACAGACAAATACAACACAGACAGTAACTACCTGGTGCATGGGAGAAGCAAAAGCGTAACACACACACACATAATCACAAAGATTACAGAAAGCCCCCAGTATTTGCACTCTAGGTAGGTGACACTGTAAATAAAAGTGTCATAATACTGAGGCCCAAAGAATAGCCTATTCTTTATAGGACTGCTCCCCCTTGAGAAAGCGCGCTGTGACGCGCGAAACGTACGTCGGGGTATGCGTGACATCATCACGTTGGCGTGCATGCAGTAGGTGTTTGGAGGCAAGAGCAGCTCCGGTTTCTTTCCAGGACGGTGACCGCCAGCTTATGTACCTGCTACACGTTATGGACAGGTCGTATCTCAACAACTGATGTGGGATAATGTGATTGTTATTGGCTATGCGCACATAGGTTGTGTTATCACTATGCTACATTTAGGCTGTGAGAACTTCGTCTATTGCGTCGCACTACGCTGCTAACTTGTCAGCAAGATCATCTGTTTCATTTTATAGACAGGTGGCGCTCTCACTATATATATATGCGTGACACTATTAGCATTATGAAGTACATACTTTCATCTCTGTCAGACATGTGTACAGAGGTCGTGCCACCACTATATTATGCATAGCCTATTTGAGTCTGTACATTGTGTTGCATTGCACTGCTATTTGTGAGCCTTATCAGTTGCTATATATTATAGACAGGTGGTGTTCCAACCATATATGTGTGACACTGTAATCATTGACAAGCATATACTCTTATCTCTGTCAGATATGTGTACAGAGGTTGTGTCACCCCTACATTACACATAACCTGTGTGAGCCTATACACTGCGTTATATCGCGCTGTCTGTCCTATCACCACTCATTTTCATAGGGTGTTCTAGGCTCTAGTTATATATATTGCCTAGTTTCTCCCTCCTCTCACCTACATTGGGGATTTTAGCCATGCATTTTTATGCATTTTTATGGTGTTTCGTCGGTTTTTAATATTGTTTATTAAAACTTTATTATTTTTAGTGTGACCTTTTTGCGGCTGACCCCATTTAGGGGAATAGGCTTTTCTTTGGGCCTCAGTATTATGACACTTTTATTTACAGTGTCACCTACCTAGAGTGCAAATACTGGGGGCTTTCTGTAATATTTGTGATTATGTGTGTGTGTTGAGTAATATTCGTTGCCAACATGACGTTAGACTCCCAAATCCAAGCGGTCCATATGACCTCAAACTTATTCCAACACACCCTAAGGCAGGTCTTCCCATACATCCCCGGGAGCCTCAGAGCAATGGTGGAGGGATCCCTGATAAACTCCAAACTGGAGTACACCAACTCCCTGTACCTGGGACTGCCAGCCTTTCAACCTGCCAGACTGCAGAGCGTCCAGAACCGAGCGGTTGCCCTGGTAGCAGGTTTGAACCACGACAACCACGTGAAGGAGGCCAGAAGAGCCATGCACTGGCTCCCAGTACATGAGAATGCTCTCGCACAATCCACACGCAACATCCAAGACCACCTGCTCTTTAGGAAGGCCGTCAAAACCGCCCTCTTCAACTAACATTGAGAACCCCAGACGACACCTCCTAAGTCTATTACGCTTCAGCTGCGCCTCAAGGCGATTAAGGTCGCATTTGTGCACATTACTGTAATGCTTGTGCTCACCACGAACAAGGCGGGACCCTGGTACTGAGGTGGGAAAGTATAAACTGCACCACCCGCAGCAGCGGAGTCACGCCTGGAGAGTGGATAGTTAAGATCGCCGGGTCTGGGTTGGAGAGAGTGGGTTAGCCTTGATACTTGCCGAAGTTGTAGGTAGTTGCAAGGAGAGTAGTCAGTGTCTGGAAAGCCGTGGTCAGGGGTTGGAGCCAGTAGGAAGGTAGATTGTCCGATAACCGTGGTCAGGGATGGAGATGAGCGGAAGGTCATTGGCAAGCCGGGGTCAGTAATCCAGAGAAGGGTCGTAAGTCAAGCCGGGTTGGAACACAGGGAAACAAGCAGCAACAAGGTTAATAGCACAAACAGGAACAAGGCAGGAACAGGGACGTTGGAACACAAGGCTACCATGAACTATGCTCAGCCAATGAAGGCGTGAGTTTTTTTTAAGCGTTTTTCACATTAAGCGTTTTAGACTGCTGTCCTTCAGAAAGTACTTAACGTGAAAAATTTGCAGTGAATGTCAGCAAAAGCCATGTAATTTTCAGAATAGTTGCGGGCAGTGTAAAGTATGTCTTCTGCCAAGTTTGAAGGCAATTGGATTATGTTTTGACACATTAATCCATGTTAAACACGTTCATATTAAGTATTTTGCCCTTCTTAAAGTGCTTGACATAATTAATTTGCAGTGTGTGTTAGAAAACACCTTGAAATTTTCAGGATAGTTATGGGCAGTATACAGCCCATCATGTGCCAAGTTTTAAGTTAATGGGTTTATGTTTTGACACTTTAATTCACATTAAGCACTTTACATTAAGCATTTTCCACTTTCAGAAAGTGCTTTATGACAGCAGCCGGCGGCGGAGGAAGAGAAGGATGGCATAGACAATATTAATGGAATCGCAACTAATGAGGTGTTCAACAGTACAGGATGATTTGGACAAATTAGGGAAACAGAATAAATATATAATACTTAATGTAAATAAATGACAATATGAAGCAATTAATGACTTAAAAAAAGATAGCTCGATTGTAATTAAGTCAGCAGATAAGGGAGGAGGGGTGGAAATCCTGGATAAGGATTGCTACATCACTGAATCCCTTAGACTGCTGAACGATGTAACAACTTACTCGAGACTATCTTACAATCCTACAGAGACTTTTCAGTATGAATTATAAAATATTCTGACACTGGGACTGAAAAAACTTCTTATTTGTAAGGAAAAATTTGAATTCATATTCATTAAAAACCCATACTACCAATTTTTTATTATTTAACGAAACTACACAAAGATCCCATTAACCCCCCCGGAAGACATATTATTTCAGGCGTCAACTCATTCACTTCCAATCTTTCCGCTTATATTGATCATTTCCTACAAAAAACGGCCAAGAAACTCTGGTCTTACATTAAAGACACGACACATGTTTTAAATTTATTATAAAATATTATTTGGCAGGAACAGTATTATTTAGTCACATGTGATGTCACTTCACTGTACACGGTCATAGATCATGAGCACGGTTGTTTAGCAGCACAACATTTTTTTACATTTGGAAGACACTTACACGGATACACAGATAGAATTTATTATCACTTTGATCAAATTCACTTTAACACACAACTTTTTTTGGTTTAATGAAGAATTATTTTTACAGATTAAAGGCACGGCGAGGGGCACGAGGTTTGCACCTAGCTATGCTAATTTGTTGATGGGAATGTGGGAGGACCAAAAAAATCGGGTCCCAGCATGGATTTGGTGCAAACCTGGTGCTCTGGTCCAGATTTGTAGATGATATACTTTTTATTTGGCACAGTGATCACAAGAGTCTATTATTATTTTTTGATTATTTAAATCAAAATATATATAATCTTACATTCACTTATCATTTTTATAAGGTAAATCTGGTGTTTCTTGACTTGTTAATCTATATAGAAGAAGGCCAAATTCATACCAAAACCCACCATAAACCTGTCAGCTGTCTTAATTATATTGATGCTGACAGCAATCATTACAAACCTTGGCTTGCAAATATCCCCCAAGGGGAATTAAGGAGAGTCAAACGTAACTGCACAGACAATAACATCTATGAACAACATGCACAGGTTATGTTAACTAAATTTAAATAAAAAAAATATAAAGACTCTGTCCTTAGTGAAGCCTACACTAATATAAGTAAAATAGAAACAATCTGCTTAAATATAATTCTCACAAAAATAAAGATATCAATCATACAGATGATACTATTAATACCCCATAATCACAACTTATAACCCTTTAGCTTCTGAAATAAAAAAAAGTAGTATGCAAGCAGTGGCATCAAGTCCAAAAGGACCCCATATTACAACCCTATCTTCCGAGAATACCATGTGTGGTATTTACAAAAGCAGATACACTTAAAAATAAGTTAGCTCCCAGTTGTTTAAACCCATCTTGCAAAAAAGAAATATATAATAATACCTTTTTGGACACCAAAGGTTTTTATAAGTGTATAAAATGCAAGATGTGTAAGTTGGAACCACATGGATCCAAACAAACAAAACAATTCACCTCTATGCATACGGGAAGTACCTATACGATTGAACACCTAAGTTGCGATTCCACTAATATTGTCTATTTAATTCAATGCCCGTGCAAAAAACAGTATGTGGGACGCACCACAAGAAAATTAAAATTACGTTTTGCAGAGCATATTACAAACATAGTTACATAGTAGATGAGGTTGAAAAAAGACTTCCGTCCATCAAGTTCAACCTATGCCAAATTTAGACAACAGATACTTTATCCTATATCTATACTTACTTATTGATCCAGAGGAAGGCAAACAAAAAACCCCATTAAGGGGAAAAATTAATTCCTTCCTGACTCCAAGAATTGGCAATCGGATAAAGCCCTGGATCAACATCCTGCCATGTATACTTATTTGGTAACCCTGTATACCTTTCCCATCTAAAAAGATGTCACCTTTTTTTTTAACAAATCTATTGTATCTGCCATCACAGTCTCCTGGGTAATGATTCCACATTTTAAACCTTCCTTACTGTAAAGAACCCTTTCCTTTGTTGCTGGTGAAATTTCCTTTCCTCCAACCTTAAGGGATGGCCCCGAGTCCTTTGTACTTGCCTTGGGATGAATAGTTCTTTTGAAAGCTCCTTGTATTGTCCCTGAATATATTTGTATATAGTTATCATATCCCCTCTTAGACGCCTCTTTTCTAATGTAAATAAATCCAATATAGCTAGCCTCTCCTCATAAGTTAGAATGTCCATCCCCTTTATTAATTTGGTGGCTCTTCTCTGCACTCTCTCTAGTTCCATAATGTCTTTTCTTAGGATTGGTGCCCAAAATTGTACTCCATATTCAAGGTGTGGTCTTACTAATGCTTTGTAAAGGGGCATAATTATGTTTACTTCCCTTCCATCCATTGCCCGTTTGATGCAAGATAAGATCTTGTTTGCCTTTGCAGCTACTGCATGACATTGGGCACTATTGCTAAGCCTGCTGTCTACAAGCACTCCTAAATCCTTCTCCATCAAGGATTCCCCCAATATATCTCCATTTAATTTGTAAGTCGCCTTTTTATTCTTGTATCCCAAATGCATAACCTTACATTTATCTGTATTAAACCTCATCTGCCATTTACCTGCCCAGGTTTCCAGTCTCTCCAAGTCCTTCTGAAGAGAAATTACATCCAGCTCTGATTCTATTACCTTACACAATTTAATATCATCAGCAAGGATGGAGACTTTGCTCTCGATGCCAACCTCAAGGTTATTAATAAACAAGTTATAAAGCAGGGGTCCCAGTACTGATACCTGAGGTACTCCACTCATGACTTTAGCCCAACCTGAAAAAGTTCCATTTATGACAACCCTCTGTTGTCTGTTCTTTTACTAGTTTTCAATCCAGGTGCATATATTATTACTGAGTCCAACTTTCTTTATTTTGTACACCAACCTCTTGTGTGAAACCGTATCAAAAGCCTTTGCAAAATCTAAGTAGACCACATCAACTGCATTTCCCTGGTCTAGATTCCTACTTACCTACCTATTGCTGCTTGCAGCCTTTGCTCTTAAGCAGAAATGCTTTTAAGTAGAAATCTTTCAAGTAGTATGGAGTTTAAAAAAGGAAGTTGGGACCATTGATCTGCTTCTCATCTCATCTCATCTCTTGTCTTTTCTCAGGTAAAAACATCTCAAATTGTCCGTGTGTCCTGCAATCCTCATACCCTGCTGTCTATTTAGCTCATTTTAGTTCAATTTAGGTAAAAACATCTCAAATTGTCTGTGTGTCCTGCAATCCTCATACCCTGCTGTCTATTTAGCTCATTTTAGTTCAATTTAGGTAAAACATCTCAAATTGTCTGTGTGGAAATCATCCCCCTATTGCCTTAATGTAATTCATCTTTCACACTTGTGCAAGACAACACCCACCTTTGAAAAACAATTTGGTTTAACTACCCTCACATGTGCTAATTAAGTTTGTTGTACCAACCAGGTGACTTTCTAAATGTATATAAGTAAACTTACAACAGCCATTGCTGCTTGCAGCCTTTGCTCTTAAGTAGAAATCTTTCAAGTAGTATGGAAGTTTAAAAAAGGAAGTTCAAAAAGAAGTGGAAAAAGTGGACACAATCTACTGCTTCTGATTCCTGCATTTGAACTACGCTGGAAAGAAGGTT